>ML827224.1:15242-49752 GCA_009831015.1 Picea engelmannii | reverse complement strand
TAATAATCACCTAAAAGTCTACCTAATCAACTTATATACTTAATAGACTATTTAGGGTACCTTAGACCACCATCTTCACCATCTAAAACGGGGCTTGAGGAAAACAACGAAGGGTAGTGGCAGGGGACTGCCCCGTGGCGCACTAGGTGTGTGTCCTCTTCGGGAAGTACTCTTGTTTTGGGCCGACTGGTTCTGCTTGGGTTGGCCTCGTTGCCATACTATCTTGAGCGTCCAACAGTTATTTGGCAATAGGAGGAGGAGGCTTTGGTGAAAGCTAATTAAAATTTGATAAATCTTAAAAAAGCCTAATAATTAAACCCTAGACCAAACCTAATAGAATACTTGGGGGTTTAATAATTAAGAGTGTGGATCATCTTTGATAATCTTAACAACATTTGTGCTAAGTCTTCCAAATCTTCTTAAGTTGTTGTTGATCTTGCTCATGATGATAATGATGTGTTGATGATGATCTCATAAATGTGGTGATGTGATGTAATGCTTTAGTCTTTTGATATCCTGCACACATAAGAAGTAAAACGTGGTTAGCTTGTTTGGTATCATTTGTATCCTAGTATTCTTTGATTGTAAGTAATTGTACATGGTATTCTTTAATTGGATTTATTCTTTTGTAAACTTGTAAGTAACTTGTAATATTTTGTAAAGAACAACCCTTTAACATAGTTGACCCCTTGCCCAATTTCTAGGCACTAGTCTTAGTTGACCTAGGGAAAGGGCTTGCTTTACATGCTAACCCTTGCATCTTGCATTTGCTGCTTGTGCATCATAGGATAGATCCCCTCTAACCTTAAGAAATTAAAACTAACTCCTAGAACTTAACTTTAACACATCTAGTAACTAAGGTCTACCCTAGGAGTAAGCCTAGACGGAAGAGGTTTCGGTCAAAGTGACAGCGTGGGCTGTGAACCTAGGCATTGTGCCTCCAAGGATACACTAAGTGAGCCGAACTTAGCTCACGTTTGCAAGTGTGTATAAGGACGACAACACAGTAAAATAGTACTAAATTCAAAGTTGTAAATGATATAAACATGATTCAAATTCAAATTCATTAATAAAATACATTGATTCATAAATCATAAATGAGACATAAATAGTAAAATATTGATATATTGATTTAAATTCATCATTCTAGAATTTAATTAGTACTAGGCAAAATGGTAGATAATAATAGTAAAGAGTGAAGAGTCAAAGACTTGGTCCGAGGTCATCGATATCTAGAGTCAAGACTCAAAAGTTATAACTGAAAATTAACAATGGAGAATGAACATTGAAAATAAAATGAGTATCAAGGAGTCAATCTCATTGAATGGTTCTCTACATCCAACTGTTGCATAAAGTCATCAAGACCATCAATGGGAATGCCACTATCTGATTCAAAGTCACTCTCATTAGTAACCAATGACACAACAACCAAACCATGTTGCAACTCATCTGGTCCATCCTCCTCATCTATTTGTGCACCATTCTTTGGATCCACATCCCATTCTGTCATCAATCTCCTCCAACTTTCTGGTGTCTTCCTATGCGCCAGTCGTAGGGCACTGTGCACTGCAAATAGCTTCTTTGCTCCCTTAGAGGAAAGTCTATTCCTCCTGATAAAGTGGATGAAGCTATATGTAGCATTGTTATTAGAGCCAGATTAGTCATCGAACTAGTTGACCCCAAAAATGTGAACCAGACCAGAACCGGAAAAAAAAAAGACCAAAAAATACATAAAATATTCAATTTTTGAACAAACACACACACAAATGCATCCATATGAATCCAAACCATTATACACAAATATGCAAATTTTTTCATGTATATAACAAGTAAGTGACATTGAGTTGAATCCACCTCTGAACCAAAATCCATCAATAATGATGCTCTAAATGGTCTCTAGAGTCCAAAACAATTCATGCTACAACAAATAACTACATATCATCAAAATCGTTACCTATATTAGGATCCTCATCATTGGTGTCACCCTTTAAGCATTAAAATAAGATAAAAAAAGCTTAACATGCCTAATAAGTGATTTTACTTGAGTGAAGGGTACATTTTTCCTAGGGTCATGACAAAAGTGTTCAACAATCAATGCTACAAACATCAAGGTACATAGAGGGCTTGGTGCTCTTGATCAAATCCCAGTTCCATACACTCATACATGATAGAATCTAGTGGAAACATTGTAATCCTGCCAATCTTGAAATCTTGAAAATTGTTCAGTCTTCTGAATTTTCAATGGGAGCTAAAATTCTACTTTCTCCATATGAAGTGCAATGAGGTTGGAACCACTCACAAACATCCTGAAACAATTAATGGTAATGTTAAAAATTTAAGTGAAAGGATGAAAGTTAAAAATTTAATGTTAAAGCTCCGTTTTTTGGAGGGGACACCCAAAAGCTCTCCTTTTCTGGGGAGACACCTAGAAGCCCCCTTTTTGGGGAAACATGTCCCCCCACATTGAGGAAACGTTTCTCCCTGCATTTCTCCAAAAGGGGGACATTGGGAAATGTTTCCCCAAGCGCCCCCCTACTCCTGTGAGCATAGGAAACGTGGGGGGCACGCCTCAAACCTAGGGGACACTTCTCCATGGAACATTGAAAATAATAGGGGACCTACATGGTGTAGCACTTGGCATTATGACTCCTTGCTCGAACAACTCCTGCAGTTGCTTGTTCACTTCATTTGACTCTAATGTGGATTTCCTGTACAATCCTATGATTTGTAAAGGAGAATCTTGCAGTAATTGTGTCTTTTGCTCCACTTCCCTCTTGGGTGGCATACATTTTGGCTCCTGGAACACTTATCTATATGCATGCAAAAACTCTTCCAGTTTACACTTTTGTTCTTTTATACATTCTTCCAAGGGTGCCTTCACATCCATTGACTAAGTGTCTTTCTAGTTTTCTGTCAAAAAGAGAAGTATGGACTTCTCGCTTTAGCTTATCAATCTCTTAGCTTGGCGGGCACTCAATAGAAAGATCTTAGACTTGCCTTTATGTGCATTGATGATAAAGGATTTACCATTCTTGACTAGGTGGTATTGGTTTTCCCTTCTCTTGAAGATAGCATTCCTCGTATACATATAGGGACTACATAGTGCTACACTGTAGACATCAAGATGCATCACATCGACTTCTACATCATTAATAAAATCCTAAGTTGCACGAAATGGGGAAACCTCTGGAAGTTTTCGAAACGGGTACGTTAGGAAACGCAACCCTCCAAAAATGGAAACGCCAGGGGAAACGACGAGGGAAACGTCATATATATATATATATATATATAAAATAAAATAACACATTATCTTGCAAGAAAAAATAATGATACACATAAATGACATTTTAGAAAGAAAACCATGTCTATATTAACATGAAAAGACATGTGGCACACAGTTATAGGTGTAATGCCTTGCATGAGGACACTTGGATCAACACAAAAATGTTAACCGATGGACATGGAGGTACATAGAGGGCTTGATGCTCTTGATTAAATGCCAGTTCCGTACCCTTACACATGATACAATCCAATAGAAACGTCGTAATCCTGCCAATCTTGAAATCCTGAAAACCATTAAGTTTGCTGAATTTTGAATGGGACCTAAAACTCTACTTTCTGCATATGAAGTCCATTGAAGTTGGAACCACTCTCAAACATCCTGAAACAATTAATGATAATGTTAAAAATTTAACATTACCATTAATTAATAGGGTGGGTGAAATGGTGGTGATGTTTGGACAGATTTAAAATGTTTATTAGTGGTTAACAAGGGGATTTTTTGCCATCGAAGGGACCCATGACCCTCTTCACTGCTTGGCCAAGCCCACAAACAAGAAAAAATCCAGCGAAACGACCGTCATACAGGCCAAAACTCCACCGGAACGTCGTCGACCGTACCGTACAACGTTTCCAAATCAGGAAACGCCGTATGGCACGGCCGACGACATTTCGGTGGAGTTTCATACCCGTTTCGACAAGTTTCGGGTACTGGTACGACACGCAGGGGGCCGTTTCCTGCAACTTAGATAAAATCGCAATAATAGCAAATCTAAGCTTACATTGCTTGGTATATTTAGTCTCTTAGTACAGCGGTAATAAGATCAGGCCCAGAGATGGTATTAATGCTGCAACAAAGATGATGTAAATTCACAAACCCTTACTGCAATAACAATCCAAGAAATCGGCCCACTAGATGAGAAGGTATTGGTAATGTTGAGAGGGTGGGCAGGTCATTGGAAGGTTTCTGAGTTTGGGCCACTTGTGGCTTAAAAACCTGTCAAGAAAGGCAGCAAACAAAGTCTGTACAATGGTCAACTGTCAAACAAAAGCACAAATACCCTGCAGATTTTGACAGTGAAGACAAGGATAATGACCAACAAAGATAAGGCAACGACCTAGGCCAGATTCAGGTCGTTGGTGGGGTTTTGGTGAATGTATTGACAGCTGGGACAGTTTGGAACATAAATAACTTGCAGTGTACCTCAAGAATGGGATGTATGCCCTGGTTTTGCCCTCTGGAAGTCCTGCAAATTTAGCACAGTATGTAGATTGGCTCAAGGTAAGGTTGTTAGGGCTGCGACAAATGATGGATCAGACCTGCAAGCACAATGAAAACAGCGCCAGGGTTTGGTAGAGTAAGAATAGGCAGTTAGGAAAGCACAATCAAACCCTCAAAGCTAGGTAATGATGACTAGATGAAGATCGGGCAGCTGCAAAATCATAAAAGGATATGCAATGAAGCTCAAAATCACAAAAAAGAAGATGAATTTGCTTTTTAGTTTTAAGGTGGTTGAAGACAAAAAGAAGACCAATGCCTTAGAAGGTGTATGGGGTCACCACTTCACATCCAAGTGAAGGCTAGGGTTTTAAGATGTGGTATTGTGGATGACAATTGGAGTATTGCCCCTCAAGCACTACCTAGGGATAGAAGGTTCCCTTCTAGGTTGCAAAGGAAGATGGTCTATGGAGGAGCCTTTACTGGTACTAAACAAGGTGAACTCAAAAGCTGGCCAAGCAAGAGGGAAGAGCCACTAGATGTCCTACCTTAATGCATGAACAAAGAACTTTGATGATCAAAGGGGAAGGTGAGTAAACTTACCCTGAGAACCCTTCCAAGTCGAGCATTTGACACTTCTTTGGCCTTGTAGTTGCATTTTTCTTCCAAGCAACCTCTAAGAGTGTTTATCTTGAAGAAATTTGAGGTTCCTAAGGCTGCCCAATAGGCCTGTCATGTGACCTCTTGTTGGGCACTAAGTTCAAGGTACTTTCAAACTTTTTTCTCACTGTTTTTAGGACAGTTTTCTCGCTGTCCAAAACAGCCACCAGAACTGAACTTTTCCCACTCTGAAATCTGTCGTTAAGCTTTGATTTGATGCTCTTTAGCGCCTCTTGTTATAAGGATTAATGATGGATAGTTTTGCTGTCCAAGTTAGCCTTCTTTAACATGCATTAAACATCAACTACATCTCTAGAATCTTTAACAACTACAAGATGAAAATACTAAGCAAACCATGACAAATGAACACAAGTGTTTTTGGTCAACATGACCCTGGAAAAACCCCCATGGGGAAAACCGGTAAGAGAGATAGATATATATGGAGGTCTCAAGCACATGCTACAAAGAAAGAATGGAACAAAAGACCCTGATACAAAGGGTTTGCTTCTCTCAAGCTAAACAAATGATTTCCTTGAACCTTGCGCCTTGTGCCTCGGTTTGAGCACCCTTTGCCTTGGTGCACCCCTTTCCTTGGCCTTTGTGCCCTTTCCTTGTTAGCTTTGCTTTGCTTGTATGCTTGCCTTGAAGTGGGAGCCCTTGCAATGAATGAGTGCACCTCAAATCCCTTGTGCACCCTCCTCTATCCTTGGTGCGCCCCCTCTCACAAGCTAATTGCGCACTAGTCTCTAGTGCGCCCCCTCTCTAGCTTGTATTCAAGCTCACAAAGAAAACCCTTCTCCTTCAAGAATATGTGCCCAATGGTTGTCACAATGGTGCGCCCTTGCTTGCTTGAAGTGCGCCCCTACTCCAAGAGTGTGCCCAACCTCAAGCTCAAGCTCTTCTCCTCTACTTGTGCCCTTAGCATCTCACCGAGTGCGCCCTTGAACTCATGGGCCCGTCTTCTCCTCAAGAATGTGCCCAAGCTCTTCTCACTTCCTCTCTTCATCTTCACTCAACTCTCTCAAGTGACAATGAGCCTCCTTTTCCCTACGTTTCCTCGTTTAGCCTAATCCTTAAGGCTAACCTAGTAAACCAAGGGCTCAAATTAGATCTAAGCCTTTCTCCACAATGAGTGGATCAGATTAGATCTCATAAACTCACTTAAGTTTCCATAGTTTCACTTTATGTTCATTAATTCACATTTAAGTGAAATTAATGTCACTTTATTTCTTAAGTGAATAAAGTCAAAGTGAAATTATAACATAAAGTACAAGCTTGAGGGTAATACTCCCCCCCTTTGTGTTTAGAGACTCACAAACACAAGGGGACCACTTTCCAAGGTACCCAAATCTCAACACTCCCTCTTACCGAGGAAAGTGTCACTCGCCCCTCCAAACTTGTCCCTGAAGTGGACATCCTTGCCCCTTGGCAAGGCCTTGATGAGTAAATCTGTAACCTACTCATCAAAAGTGGCCTATGACTCTGATTAGTTTGTCACCATAGCCAAGTGGGACCCAAACCTTTTTGGTGCCCTGCTCTCTCTCATCAATTTTTGAGGCTCTCCAGCATACTCCTTGGCCTCCTTCAGGGTCTCCTTAAACCATCTTGGTTTCCTCTTCCCTGAAATAACCTATGGTGGAGTAGTCTCCTCATGCCTCTGAGTCTCATGCAAAGATCTCTGATCAATAGTCTGTGACCTTGAAGCACCTGCAGCAATTGTTTGTATACTCGACAACTGTGACTCAGAAACTGTCCTGGGTGGACCAGTCACCTCTAAACTTGGTGTACTCGACACTCGAGGCTGTGTCCCCTGCGAAGCATCACTCTGCAACTGTGGGACATGTTATCCCCATTTCCTAGGGATAACTAAGGAGATGATGTCTCGAGGCCCTCAGGCTGCATACATGGAGTACCGAGAGACAGATCGCTGACAACGTCCACTTGCATAGACAGAGGCTCGCCGTACCACCACACATCTTAGATTCATCACGATGGTATCCACCACACCAACTTGCTTTCAGAAGACATTGGGTCTTGCTCCATGAGGTACGAGCCAGGTATTATGGTGAGTGTCATTTCAATATTTGAGGCATTTGAGTCTGTTGCATTTAAAAGCTGCTTTTGATTATGTAACGCCTGCTTGGAAGTTATGCTCTTTGCCCTTTTTCTTCTTGGTGGTTGACATTGCACCCTAGTAAGTGGTCACCCTTAGGGATGGGTTTGCTACTGGGAGGTCCCCTTGACAAGTCATCGTGCCATTCTCGATCATACTTACCACTTTCCACACTTCATCCCCTTGCCTCCTTATCTTTTGGGATTTTTGGGTGTACTGACCCAAGAAGGGATTGCTCCTCATTTAATGGGAAGAAGGGGCTGAAGGCGTAGAGGGACTGTAGCTGGCAAAAGATAAAATCCAAATCATAACCTTCTAGATGCTCGCCCAAAGAGGTCTTGAGAACAATGAAATGTTTCTCCTAAAAATTCAAAGACCTGTAAAAGCAAACATATATATATATATATATATATATATATATATATATATATATATATATATATAAACGCCCCACTTGTTGAGGGATCTACAGAAGTGCGTTGCAAGCTAGACTTTAAAGTTTACGCCCATGGCAATCTGTGTACCTCTCCCTTCAAGTGACACTGTGGTACTGCTGCCCAAGCTATATGTTACCCCATAAGGAGTACACAGTTGTTCTGGACCTTAATTAATTAATGACATTAAGTGGGCTTGGAAAAATGATGCATTGAAAACGAAGGTGCAACACACCCTTTACAAAGGCACCCATAAATGAGACACTACGATCCCTTGTATGTCATAAACCCCATGCCCAAAAGTCTTGCCCCCATCTACTTCATCTTCTCCACATGACTTAGAGGGGGGTCCACCTGGGAAACACTCCTTGACTTAGGGAATGATTCACCCAATAGGTCACTTTGTCAACCCTCCCATACCTAAACTTGGCAAGTTGCATCGGGTCTTTGAGCACTTGTTTAATTTGATGAGGTGGTTTTTGATGCCCATGCTTAGGTGACTCTTTTATTGATTTGATTTACTTATCATGATACATTTGACTTTAGATCCTTGGAGAGCGTATTCATTTTCTTTGCACGACCTTGCTTGGTGGACAGTTTTGGAGGAACAAGCCTAGCTTGGGATTCCTGGGGGCATGAAGCCCACATATTGGATACCATAGCCCACACACCGGATGATGACGATAGCTTTTGGAGGCGTGAGAGACACCTTGGATGACCTCACCTAGACCCTACAAGCCCAATGTTTTGCCGTTGGAGGTCAAAACATCACATAGAGAGGGCTTGATGTCACCCTAGGGCTAGGGTTTGGAGTGGTGGTGTTGTTGACTTGACACTTGGCACCATTTGGATGGAGAGAAGCCTTTGCTTGATGGAGGAAACGCTAGTGAATGAGAGGGAGGCCTTTGGAGGCCCAACATTTCACCTCCAAGCTCAAATGACTTGCTAGAAGTGCCAAAATGTCACCCTAGAAAGGGTTGACATCATCTTAAGGGTTTCTTATGTGCAATTTTTAAGTTTAATTTGAATTTAATATTGTAAAGGGGAAAAATAAAGGGAAATGTCTCCCTTATTTTGTGGTTTACCCTAAGTTAATTGGACAGACACTTTCTAGGAGATTTGTATAAATAAAGATCATTTCTATTTCATATTTATCATAGCTCTCCAATTTGGAGGAGATACTTGGCTGAAATTTGTGCCCTCTTTGGGAAACTTGGATATCTCTCTCTCTTGCAAATGTCTTTTGGTGATTTCTCTTGGTGTATTGTGGATGCTAAGGTGGTGCACACCTCTTGGAGGCTTACTCTCTTGCTTTGTGGTGGAATTTGCTTGGTGAACTAGGGTTTTATATTGCATCTCTCTTGGAATTGGTAAGAAAAATCTGCAATTTGTTAGTTCTTCTTGCTTG
Source organism: Picea engelmannii (assembly GCA_009831015.1). Taxonomy (NCBI): domain Eukaryota; kingdom Viridiplantae; phylum Streptophyta; class Pinopsida; order Pinales; family Pinaceae; genus Picea; species Picea engelmannii. The sequence goes on along the minus strand of ML827224.1, from coordinate 40,639 downwards.
TTTCATATTGTTATTGGTTGAAACCCTAGGAGGAGTATAAGTGCATACACCCTCCATCAAGCTTCATCTCATTGGTAGTTGATAAGTCATTTTGGGGGAAGGTTGTTAGGAGGATTACAAGGGTGTACACCCTGCTAGATCTACCTAAGTTTGATTTGCATGCCCTAAGGAGTAAAAGGGTTTACACCCCTAGGGATATTGTAGATCTAACTCTTATATCCAAGACTCCATTTACCCATATTTTAAAAGGCACTAATCTGATTTTTGCATTGGAGAAATAAAATTGCTTGCATTGGGTAATGTGATTTTACAAGATTTTCAAATTGTTTGAAGTGGAATCAATTCTACGCTCTACTAGCTTGCTTATCCACTAGGGCATCCTCTTTGGCCAAAGGTATCTTATTGCTGTTATAACATTAAAGTTACAACCATTAGGTCTGCAACAAATTACTCTCAAACTTTTACTTTTGTTCACTTTTCAACCGTCAAAATTTGCTAGAAAGCTGCCATAATAATCTACTAGTCATTGTGCATCTTTTGGGTGGTTTACTTGTAATTTATTGTGGTTGGATTTTTCTGCTGTAGCAATCTTTTGCTAAAGCCTTAAGGCTGTCATAATATCTCTGCAATAACATCTTTTAACAACCCTCGAATAGCACTAAAGTTTGTGCTAAAGTATTGAGAATTAATCTACATGGTTTGGGCTTCATCTCTCAATAAATCTTTGATGCTTTGAGTGGCTTATTCTGCAGTAATTAGCTTTATTCCTTGCTGATATATACTCTTGTTTACTGCTGTAGTTTGGGAAAACAAACTTAACTTGCTTGTCCACTTAATTTCTGTGCTTCTATACTTGTCTCTTCTCGTGTCTCAGACAGGTACAACTATCTTCTGCAAGTACTCAAGCACTTGGCAAATCGTTAACCATCTTTGAGACTTGTTTCCAAGCCTTTCTCCACTTAGTAGTTTGACCTATAGGGGCATCACTTCCATAACCTCACTTTCCATCTCATTTCCCGTGAGGGTCACCCGAGATTCCCCCTTGTTTTGGATTTATCCTTCACTAAAGTGAGGGGAGGGTTTATCTAAGGTGACAGTGGGTAGACTCTCCCATAGTTATCGCCATCTAGTGGATTGGGTCGGGCTTTGTCCAACCTACAGTTTGTGTGATAACATTTTGGCAGAGTTGCTCGGGAGGATTTTGAATCCTTTTTCGTGCCCTAACCACACTTTGGCATGCTTCCATCCCAAAGCCTTTACCCCTAGCTTGCCTGGCGACTTCCCTGGAAGAATGTTCCCCTTCCATCCTTGATAAGATTACCTTAAGGCTTATCTGGCAACTCCATGGACGTACCCGACAAGAGCATTACCCATGTCCCCAACATGCGTCCAAGCATCATAAACGTTCACCCAAACGGTCTAGTCCTCCGTCATCTCCCACTTCTTTTGCTTTCCCATCCACCTCTCCTACCCCTCCATCTTCGCCCACTTCCTCTACACCTCCACTTTCATCCATGCCTCGTTAACCAAGTACTGCCTGGAGCCCATGGGTTAAATATGCATACAAGCCTTTGGACATTCCAAAGATCCCTGGGTCTCCTCACCAACTCCCAGGGGACTTTAAGGAATGGCTCCCTAGCTTCTCAGGAGATGATTTCGTCACAACTGAAGATCATTTAGATACCTTCCTTTGTGCCCTTGAACCCTATGACCAACACGAAGATGTTCGGATGAGAATTTTCTCCTACACTCTTGTTGGAAGGGCCAAGGAGTGGTATGATAGTATCTTTCCAGGGACGATCACAAGTTGGGATCTTTTTCGAGAATGTTTTGTCAAAAGATTCGAGAAAAACTAAGATTGCCAGTCCCTTTATAATCAACTCTATAACTACAAAAAAAATCCAGGGGAAATCATAAAGGACTTCAATGATAGGTTCAATACTCTTGTGAGGAGCTTTCCTCAAGATTTCAAGCCCTCTCGAGCTACCATCCTTAAGTCCTACATGTCAACCATGAGAGATCCCTGTGGAGTTCTAATTGGAAGGGGACGCCCTAAAACTTTATTTTGAAGCCCAAGAAAGGGCGTGTGGGATCGAAGAGAACACAACTTTCTTTCTCTCCAAGATGAGGATTGTCTCGAGGAAATCATTTAGATAAATCAAGTTGCAGACCTTGTCATTCTGGACCCTTCCCACAATGTTAGGACATACCTGCAAAGGGAACGAGAGGAAGCCGCTAACTAGGCTGCTGGTCACGTGATGAGTCTATTGGTGAAAGACAAGGAACCAACATCTGAAGAAATACCTCCCCTTATAAGGGAGATGTTGAACACTGAAAAAAATCGAGCAGCAAGGCAGGTTGAAGAGAAGTTTTTGCAACATATTCAAGAAGTTCTAATTGAGCCACGTAAAGAGAAGAAAATTAGTAGCATCAAGAATGAAGAGAAGACTATCTTCCCAAACAAAACCAAAAAATAAGACTTTGTCAAGGATCATGTCAGCATGCCCCATCAAGTTTTGGATGAAGGGATTGTCAACACCTTCATTTTTGCAAACTTTGTTTTTCTAGACGAAGAAAAGAAGGATGTATCTTGGGGCTTAGACTTCGATGGCGTGCACTCAAGCTTAGGCTTAGGTGAAGGAATAGTTTTGATATCACCAGATAACGAGAGTACCCTTTTCTCGTACAGGCTTGAGTTTAACTGCACAAATAACATCGCTGAGTATGAAGCCCTCATTTTGGGCATGAACCTTGCCATTGATATGAACATCAAGTCCCTACGTGTAAGAGGAGACTCATACTTGATCGTTTCACAGGTTAACAATAATTTCGTTGCTAAGAACCCAAGGTTGAAACAGTATAGAGATGCTGTCTCGGATGCGATGAAGAGATTTGATAACTTTTCGATTGAAGCCATCCCTAGAGGAGAAAATCATTTGGCAGACAACCTTGCCGTATCCGCGTCTACTTTACAACTTTTCAAAGAGATCGGTCTCTACAAAGTGGAAGTAAATTTCAGGCCTTCAATACTTGATAACTTGGAACATTGTTAGGTTTTAGATAATGAAAACAAGATCCCGCGTTTCCTCCAAAATGAAGGTGAATTCTTGGAAGCCTAGATAAACTTCTTGGCAGAAGAAGCGGATATTGAGATCATTGATTTGCTTGATAGTCCCTTACCCAAAGGTGTCGTTCCCCTAGAGAGACTTTTTGATTGAAATGACATGTATAAGGGGAAGCCTTCAAGCAAAATTGATGACGAGGTCATTGAATACAATATTGGCACCGAGGAATCCCAAAAAATGGTCAAATTTGGAAAAGAAACAACTCCTGATGAGAGGGATAAGTTAATTACCCTCATAAGAGAATTTAAGAATGTTTTTTCCTGGTCATATTAAAATCTGAAGGCTTATCGAGAGGACGTCATACAACACACTATTCCCTTTAAAGAAGGCACAATACCCTTCAGGCATAAGCTCAGGTAAATGAACCCGAAAGTTGCCCCACAAGTCCAAAAGGAGTTGCAAAATATGGTTGAGGCAGGGATGATCGAGCCCATTAGGTACTCATCTTGGGTTTCTAATCCTGTCATTGTTAGGAAGAAGACTGATGATATCGGGATATGCGTGGACTTTAGAAATTTGAACTAGGCTTCACTTAAAGACAATTATCCTTTGCCAAACATGTAGTATCTTTTGCAAAGGGTCACCAGAGCATAGATGATGTCCATATCTAATGGCTTTTCAGGATACAACCAGGTGCTCGTGAAAGAAGACGACCAACTCAAAACTGCTTTCACCAGCCCTTGGGGAACTTACAAGTATTTGAGAATGCCTTTTGGATTGACCAACACAGGAGCCACTTTCAACGTGCCATGGATTATGGTTTTAGGGACTTAATTGGGAAACTTATAGAGATTTACTAGGATGACCTAACCACTATCTCCAAGAAGAGAGGTCAACATTGTTGATTTTTCAATAGGCAAGGCTTAAGCATGAAGTTCATTCCATTTTAGCATTTTACTTAAACCATGATCAATTTGTTGCAGCAACCAAGATCACACGAAGAAACACCATGCACAAGTACACAAGAAGTATCCTGGGAAACCCTTCTCAACAAGGGAAGAAAACCCAGCGAATCCTTTGCTATATTCTTCAAGAGAAAGACCTCCACCACCACAAACACCTAGCACACAAAAGGATGCTCACAAACCTTAGAAACCTAGTGCCCAAGAGAGGTGCACACATTTCCCAAGAAGAAGTGTTTGCTGAAATTTCCAGACTCACACTTGTGATATGATTCCTCAATGGGGAATTTACCTTTACTTATATTACACTGAACCTGTCAACAGTAGTGTCTATTGGCACAACAGGGCCGACCTCAATATCTTATAATATAATTAATAATTACCATATTAATTATCTTTTATATTAAGGTGGGGCCGACCTGTACCCTTTACATTACAAATAGGGTTACAGGTAAGTCTGACTCTTGAATAATATAGCAAGGGATCTCATACACCCACTAGGGATCTCATACACCCACTAGGGGCACATCCACTGGGATGTCCACATCTCTATATCACTGCATCTCACAGGAGAACCACACTCACTAATGCTCAACCACTAGGATCACGTTCACTTGTGCTCATCCATAGGCACGTCCAACTCAATAGATCTTCTTTTCGACTGCATTACACAAGAGAGTCATCTGGAGTTCATCATCTCAACTCTCTGCTCAGAGGAGGCTAATACATCGTTTTATCTCTGTCTCAGAACGATGCACCCAACTCATGGGATTTCACACGTTCTCCTGTGCTCAGCCACATGCACGTCCAACTCAATAGATCTTCTTTCTCACTGCGTTACACAGGAGAATCATCTGGAGTTCATCTCAACTCCCTGTAAGGAGGAGGCCAACGCAACGTTCTAGTTCTATCACAGATAGGAACCACACACCCAACTCAGGGGCTCTCTCTGAGGTTTGTGTCCTGGAGGATGTCTCACACAACTGTAATCATCAACAAGCATATCCAACACTTAAGAATGATTTTTCAAAGGTGCATAGAATATGGCATTTCTCTTAATCCTAAGAAATCAAGTTTCGGTGTGGATAAAGGCAAGTTATTAGGCCATATCATTTCCAAAGACGAGATCTTGATAGACCCTTCTTGAATCGAAGCCATCAAGAAGATCCCTCTCCCTAAAGATAAGAAGGCATTGCAGTCCTTCTTTGGCCAGATCAACTTCATAAGGAGGTTCATCTCGAACTTTGTTGAAATAGTGAAGCCACTCAATCGTTTGTTAAAAAGGATGTTCTTTTCAAATGGGACAATGAAGGAAAGATGGCTTTCCAACGTATAAAAGAAGCAATAACTATCGCACTAGTTGTGGCCAACCTAGATTTCGCTAAGGACTTCATCATATTCTCTTTCGCTTCAAAGGATACCATCGCAACAGTTCTTTTGCAAAAGAATGATCAAGGAGATGAACAACTGATCGCTTTCATGAACAAAACCATTAGGGACTCAGAGCTAAACTACACCATTACAAAGAAACAAGCCTATGCTCTTGTCAAGTCCCTCAAGCCTTTTAGGATTTATGTGGGATACAACAGGATTAAAGCTTTCGTTCCTTACCCCACCGTAAAGGATGTTTTATCACAACAAGATTGTCTTGGATCAAGGGGAAAATGGGTTTCACAGATACAAGAATACGACTTGGAGATCAAACCATCCAAGATAATCAAAGGCCAAGGGTTGGCTAAAATGTTCACAAAAAGCAATCAGGAAGCGATCGAGATGGGAGAAAGGGAACAAATTAACGTCATGGTAAGCGAAATTGAGAATGACGAGTGGTATTCAGATATCATTTATTACTTGAAGAATCTTACTTGCCCTAATCATTTGGTCGATCATAAGAGGAGAGCCCTAAGGCTCAAGGGCATGAAGTATTGCTTGACACAAGATGGTCTCAGATGGAGGAACCCCGATGGGGTAATCCTCAGGTGTGTGAATAAGGAAGAAGCAAACAAGTTAGTCACCGATTTTCACTCAGGGTATTGTGGAGGCCACTTTGCGGCTCACACTACTGCCCATAAGATCCAGAGGGTAGGATATTATTGGCCCACTATTTTCTCCAACACACATCAATATGTCAGATGCTGCCAGCCTTCTCAATTCTTTACCGGGAAACATTGCCTCCCTTCCTTCCCTCTTAAACCAATCGTCTTAGAAGCACCTTTTCAACAATGGGGATTGGATTTCATTGGCGATTTCAAGGACAATTCTAGTAATGGTTAGCGGTGGGTTTTAACCGCCATAGATTACTTGACCAGATGGATGGAAGCCATCCCAACGAAGAAAGCAACATAAGAGGTCGTGATGAAATTCCTTCTTTGGCCTTGTAGTAGCCCTTTTCTTCCAACAAACCTTGAAAAGTGCTCATCTAATCCTTGAATAATAGCTAAATATTCACGCAAGAAAAGAAATAGATATTCAAAGAATTCTTTAAGCCAAGTTTCTTATTAATCTCCAATGATTTGAAATGGAGGAGGACTTTTCATTTTATAAGTGAAGAGCCTCCTTAGATACAATACAATACAATGTGCTAGCTTGATACTATGAGCTCAAAACCATTAGCCTGGTGAAAACCATGGGAAAATACAATCAATGTCATAACAAATCCAATGAAACTCTTCAAGAGTGAAACGATGTCCTAGAATATGTCCAATTACAACAAAATATGCCACACATGTGGACTATAGAAAGAGTGAGAAGGTGCGCCCCTAAAAAATATCACCAATGTCCCATCAAAGAAGGAGTAGATGAGTCAACTATGGTCCAAGGACCTCTAACATCCTTCATCCAACTCCCTCAAACCAAGGAGTGGTCCAAACATGCAATACGAACCTCCCAATAGATGACACCACACTCACACGTGTGAGCCGTCCAAGTGGATAAGTCAACATAAGAGGCACATGTGGGCTCCTGTAGGTGAGTGGCGCTCAAGTAATGATCAAATAATGGTGCCACATCATCATATGGTCCAAATAACTATGTGTAACCACCTTTGTATTTTGTAACCAACCTCTCTAATGCATTAAATGCTCACACTTGTGGTCCAAAGAGAGCTAATAATGCATGAGTGAATGCAATGTCCAATTGAGCAAGGAAAATGAATCTGAGTGGGTCATGTGGCATGTGTGATGACATGGCATCCCTGTCATGGCTTGATGCATTGTTATGGATCCCAATGTTGTGACAGATATCCCAATGCGGGGCATGGATCTCAAGGCATGGTACATGTATCCCAATGCACAATACCCACTTGAAGTGATGGGTTTAGTCTCTGAGCAAGTCATTAAATGGTAGCAACCAGTGACATCTCTTAACACAACATAACAAATAGGGGTTAGTTTTAATACTTGCCTAAGTCTTACCAAGGGGAACAATATTAACCCTTATACATGGATCAAGTCATAGGACAACCCATATTTCCTAAACACCTAAGTGAAAGATAGGTAAAGATGAATAATAGTTATGAAAAGTAAGGGGAAATGAATTCATGTGACGACCTTCAAAGTCTGTGACCAGGATATAACTTTTTACAAGGATGGAATAAATGATATAGGGAAGGTGGAAAATGATCATTTTGGTTAGGATGTGGAAAACTCTATCTAGGCTAAGTACCCAATAGTACAGTTTAACTCTACGAAATGACACACCTCTAATAGAAAACATGTTCCCCAAGGTACTACAAGGCAAATAATAAAACCATGTAATGTTATGAAGTGTTACTTGATATCGTGAGGTGTTTACCACTTTGGGACAAGCTAAGAAGTTATATTATCACATCCAAATGAACATTGATACATGGAATGTCGAATGAAGTATACTGAGGCCATACTGTACCATCCATAATGCATCTGTCATCCGAGGAGCGGGGGATGAAAGTGAGCTATGCCACAACTGAGCTAGCACAGTCATACATTTGATGGGGATCAAGAGGAACCTGTCTGGATATGAAGAAGATGAGCCTGACACCTCATGCAAGCAACAACATGACACCCTTGTGAGGGTATCCAATAGTTGTCACTCGTGATGGGGTAACAGGCTGTTTTCTTTTCTTGTATTCATGTCATACTTAGAGCCCAAACATCTGTAATTTACACAATTTACTCATAGAACTAACTTTCTTTGATTCTAATGGACACGATTAGTTGTGTATAGCTTCAGTACACATTTTCCAACTTACAAGTTTAGGCAGTGGGAAATTCACATAGCTAGCATTTCAATTCTCAAGCAAAGGTTGCAAATAAAATTGTATTAGCTTATTGATATAAATGATAGAGAAATACAAAAGGTTCTTTGTCTATCGAGCCTCATTCTCTGTTCTACTCTATCAACCTTTTGTAACGAGTATAAAATACATAAATAAATATCAATATTATTATTATTATTATTATTATTTTTTCCATGGAAATAAATCTAGTAATTTTATTTAGAATTTTTTTAGAGTGGCAGATGCACAGATAGCGTTCAAAAACTGCATCTACATGCTTGTAGTTTTAGTCAAAAGACTGTCACCTGCTGTTCCAAAAGTTTCTTTCAAATAAACCTAGATTAGGTTCTATACTAGTGAAACATCGTATACAATTCTTTTAAAATTTTCAAAGAGTATAGTTATGTTTATACATTGAGAGAGTTTAGCTAGTCTTTCTGAAGGAGTTCATTTTGTTTTACCATGAAGAGACATCGATCTTAGAGCTTAAAAATAAGCAAAGGAAACTTACACCCAAGGAACATGAATGTATTCAGAGTTGTGTGCAAGGGTGCTGTCAGTGATCTTCCAGATCACATTTTCCTGCGCTACTCCATCCTTAGATAGCCTGTCTGCTTCATTGTTCCTATCCCTGTAAACATGCATGGAAGAGATGTATAGAAGGTCGATTTTAGAAGAGGAATGTCATGAAAAAGCGGTTGCAGAGTGAAGTTGTGCAAATTGAATTCTCCTTTCATCCATTGAATCACATGTAAAGAGTCTCCTTAAATTTGAATTTGAGAAATGCCTTGTTCTTGAGCGAGCATTAAGACCTGGAGCATTAAGACCTGTTTTAGAGCCGTACATACTCAGAAGTTTTTTGTGTTGCTCCCCAGTCCAACCTTTAAAGGGATGCTATGAGTGGGGGATAGATGTAGAATACCCCCCACCCCACCTTTGTGGGGGGACCCTTGGTAGGCTCCATAAAAAAAACCCAAGGCAAGTCTTTGTTTATGACTTCTTTAAGGGAGTGTTTTGAGATACATCCTTCCTTAAATTGAGGAAATGTAGAGAGGATGTTTAGACTTTGGAAAACACATTTCAAAGGCATGGTGTCCTTGTCTTCAAATAGCTTAGAATTTCAAGCTAGCCAGATTCCCCATGCTAAGGTTAGAGGGAGAGATTTATACCTGTTTGTGGGTTTGTTCATACACCAGTTCTTGAGAGCTTCTTTGATGGAGTTCCCCCTCGAACCACTATTCAACCGAATCAAAGGATTTGTTTCTTGGCAGATTTCAAGAGGGGGGAATAATAAGGTGAGAGTTTGTTTCCAAGTTAGCTTTGCATATGTATCATTGACTCGGTCCCTCATAGGTTCTTTTTTGAAGGATGTCCTATGTTAAGGCTTTATTGTTTAACAAGAACCACATAAAGAGTTTTCATTTGGATGGGCATTCGAATTTCAATAGAAACCTCGACCACCAGGGTTTGGGACCGTCGTTATCGTCAGGAGCTAGGGCCTTGTATCCTAGTCTGAGCTCATAGTTACCTATAGGATTCAAAGACCAAATGAGCTGATCTTGTTGATCATTCAGAGTTATGAAGCAACTTTGTAGCTTTTGAGTATAACGTTCCCATATGTTTGCATTCTCCTCTTGCAGTCCAATCTCTTCCCAGGATAGGTACTGTTGCGTCTTGTCCAAAGTTCTGACTACCCGAGCTACATGTCTCAGAGTATGATGGCCCAAACTTTTCAGATCCATAACTAGATGGTGTGGGAGCCTATATGCCTCATTGCTGTGAATCCAGGGGTCCAAGCCAATTTGGACTTTGTTTCCTCTGCCAATTTTCCAAACCAACCAATTGTTTATTAAGGGGAAGGCCATAACCACCGCTTTCCATTTTTATTGATATATTCTGAGAGTGTTGGACTGGCTTCCTGACCCATTCTTTTATGGATTCAGGAGAAATATACTTATCTTTGATGTAATAAATGTAAATATATATATTAATATAAACACTAATAAATAATAGTTAATAACTAATGGAAAGACACATCCTAAAGAAAGGACATGTCGTAACTAAAGGACATGACTTTTAGTGAAAAGGCACCCACTCAAGTATATATACAGAGCCCCTCATTGTAATATATTCATTTTTCATTCTATCATCATCTCATATTTTTATTCAAGAAAATATTCGGTCTGTATGAATTGTTGTACGTTACTCCATTTATTTTAGATATTTGTGATATGAACTAGATTGGTTTACCACATTTGGTATCAGAGCAAAGTCTAATCCCGACTTTTGGCCACCAGATCCTTGGTCAAAGTTCGTTGCCCTTGGAAACAAATCCATTGGCTTTTGGCTACACTTATTCTATCAAAATTTCTCCAATTCCGCTACAAATTTAAAGAGAAAATTCAGATACTGTTGATATTTCAATTCAAGTCTAAACCAAAGGTTGTCTATCCAAGAAAAGAACAAAAGACGATTCAATCGACATCCCTGCTTTAGTTGGAAGATCAAAACATTAAGGAATGCCAAAGGTCCTTTAAAATAAAAACAAATCAAACACCATTAACATCTGCAACGGCAGTGATTCATAATAGAAATCATCCATCCTTTGAATCTGTGGGAGAAATTGTATCATAGGGGAGGATAGATGATCAGAGTCTGCCAGGCACCCGTGTATCCTTGGGAAGGTATAAAAGGGTGACATTGGTTGTGTAGTACGCTAATAAAGACAAATTGTAACAAATCTTGTTGTCAAGCTTGTCCAGTCTGCTCGCTGAGATTACTAGGTCGTGTGGGAGTAGAATCGATAATTGCTTTGGGGAGCGGTTGCAACTCTGAAAATATATGAAACCCTGTCCAGAATTCTTAATTACAATTCAAAATTTTTTGTGGGTCACACTCCTACCAATTGAATCTAGTCACTAATTCATAAGAATTCGTGGCAGAAAATTACCACGGCCAGAAATGCCACTAGCTATCGTGGGCATAGATGTCGTGACCTGTAACAAGAAATTGTGCCTGTTCACTTCGTTGGAAGGTTAATCAAAGTTTTATAAGTCAACCATGGTGGAAAAAATCGTGAATATTGGATAATCACAGCATCTTTTATTTTCAAAGTTGGGTGATATTTAATTCCAAGAAAGACAAAAAGAAAGGAACTATTTAATACAAAGCTTGTTCAAAATACACATTAAGGTGTTAACAAAATAATCCAATGAGATCAAAAGGGGTAAGTCATAATTTAAAAAGTTGTAAAATAATCCTCACAATTCAATTAAGAAAAGAGTTTAAGAAAACGTTGCAGGGAGGTATTGTAAAAATAAATAATATCCGAAGGGAAAATATTATTAGACTCTATTGTTCACTTAACCAAATCAAAGAATATAAAGGGAAACAACTATTAGAAAATATTTTTAAGCCCTTTAGAATATTCAAAAGATATTTTTTGAAGAAAAAAAGATATACTACATATAAAGTGTCGAGGGTTAAGTGGGAATATATTGTTCGTAATCAAGCATTCTTTATGGGATTTCGACGAAAATAAAATGGATTATGATAATGAGGAAAAAGGAAGATTTGCTAAAACTTCAAAAAGTTATGTTTCCCATGTGATCCTTAGAATCAAAGGGACACTTGGAGGGAAAGATCTTACTATTTCAATTGCTCCCACTGAACATAATAATTATGTTAGTGCTGAATTCGCTAACCAATTATTGATTCCTGAGTCAAATATAATTGAAAAGCTAGCCTTTTGGGACAATAAACAATATGACATAAGTGATTTACAACCAAGCATTGGAGATTATTCTTTTGTATCACAATTCACTAGTAAATCCTTGCTGAGTGAAGACGATGACATAATTTTGGGTTCATCCTGGATGGAAACACTAGGGACTTTCTTCTTAAACATGAAGAAGAAGTTTACAGGACGTAATATTGGAATTAGATTCAATAACATTGGAAGACCTTAACGATATCTCAAAGGTGATCCTTCAAGATAATCAAAAGTCAGTGCAAAAGATGTAAAGAGAATTTGACAAAATTATTGTAGATAAAGATGAAGAAATTTCTCGCCTCAAGAATCATAGTCGAAACTTGATCGCACAAATTAAGAAGCTTAAGAACAAAAAGAGGTTGCGACAAGAAACACTAAAGAAATTTACTAGCAAGGAATCACTGAGTAAAGAAACAATGACTAATCCTGTTGACATAGATAGGTCATCAACTGTGAAACCCAAACTGTGGAAAAAGAATTCAATACAGTTTCAAACAAAATCTTGTCAACCAACATATAATCAAATGAGGTTTCGAAAAATAAGATACAAGATACAAGATACAAGGATACCTTATCATTATCCAATTTATAAAAGTCATCATATTATTCCACAAACTAACCAAAGAGAATCAATATGAGAAGTTAAGTAAAGACCCTATTGTATTGAAGAGAAGCTCAAGTGTGTAATCTTGTTATTTCCCAAATCACAGAAGTCATTGCCAGCCACACAGTTTTGCAAAAAAATGAATTAGGGTGGTCTGACCCTTTCACAATTCGACAATTCTGCTCAACTTTTCATAACTCATATCTTCTTGCATTGTCAACCATGATAGCATCAAGAACAGAGAATCATGCGAAGGCATTACAAGCTAGAGCAAAAATGTAAACCTTTTCCATAAATATGCGTCGAGGACAAAGCATTTCTAAAGGGGAAGTGTTAACACACTTTTTCACGCTCCAATTGAGCTGATATAAGGGTGAAAAGAAACGATGAAAGAGTGGCTAATTAAAGGAGGAAATCCCCAAATTGTATGGGCTAGACCCCTCTATGTTTGGGTTGGTGCATGCGAACCTCAAGGGGGAGTCCCTAGGTACCGGGCTGCTGTTCGGAAGTCTGATTTTCTGCAATTAATGACAAAAAACAACAGCAAAATCGCTTTCGACAGCATGTAAACACTTCGCCAAAGCATTAGGGAAAGATTGATTTAAGTAGCTTGGAGGGATCCTGTACGGTTAGCACAAGAGAAGTAAAAGAAAATAGAAGGGAAACTACTCAAAATATAGCTTAATATCACAATGAATATCATGAACTGCTGATCTAATTGCAAAAATAAAACAAGATACCAACAAGAAGGAAGGTTCGGAAACAAAAACAAAACTTCTTTATGACAGGCTTGTCAAAGGGTTGATTGTGTCACAATCAATAAGTCTACAACCGGTACAATGAATATCCTTGCTCAAAGAGAGGGTAGCTAGACTAGAGAGTGAGAGAAAAGAGAAAGAAAGAGTAATGCCGCTGCTGCAAAAATCCGACCATAATCATGTAGAAGACACCTCAATATATAGTGTAGAGGGTGCACTTTACGAAGTAAGAGAGACCATGGTGCATAGGAGGAGTAGGAAAAGGGAAAACCGCACGATAGAAAGAGGTATGAGTAATGAAGACATGCGCTAGAGGTAGAGAGGAATATGAGAGATAGCTAAGGAGGAGAAAGGCGTAGTTAATTGGGAAAATAGGAGAATGCACCCTATAATTTAGGGAAAGGGTGCATGGGGAATGAGGAATAGGTGAACAAGAAAGGGAGAGTGCATGGATTAGGATGGTAAAGGAGTGAGTAAGGCACACTTAATAGGTCAAGCGCTTAGGAATAGGGAGAAAAGCGAGCAAGTGAAATAAGAAAGGAATGTGTGGCGCATGGTATGGGGAGATGCCCCCATATTTTTTAGGGAAGGCGCACTCTAGGATGATAGAGTGAGGAAATAGATCCACGTGTGAGGGTTAATGATGAGAGGATGAGCGTTTTAGTGGAGGAAAACACTAGGGAAGTAGGGAAAAGAAGGTTGAATTGGTGCATGCATAGAAGGAAGATGGAGTTATCAAAAGGTAATGTGCCACATGTGTGAGGGAAGAGAGAGTGATGAGGGCGCACTTGAGGAAGTGGGCGGAGATAATGAGAGGTTTAATCATGTGCTTAGGACTTAATGAGTGGGAGGAATGCATGGAGTCCAAAATTAGGAATCCAATGCATGTCTAAACACCCAATTTGGCCAGGGCATGTATAAGTTAGCCAAAGAGGAATGTTCCCCTATTTTTTAGGGATTTTCCTATTTTCCAGGAGTTTAGTGTTTAAGAGGAAATTAAGAGGAATTTGGCGAAATTAATACATGGAAAGTGGAGTTATGGCGAGTAGGAAAAGTTAATGAGAGTTGGTGAGAAAATTAAGCCTTGATTGGCTTAATCAACTCAATGGGATTGCCACCTCACCTATGCGCCCTCTTTAATTAATTAATTAATTCACTTTAATGCTTTTGCCTTGGAAAATGCACCCCCTCATCAAATGATGCCAAGTGGATGCCACATGTCACATTGAAACTATGCCAAAGGTTATCTGACCCTGCCACTTGTCACTTCTGGAGCCAACCACCCCTGCTATTTATATAAACTGCTAAAATAGGGTCCAACTCCTAAAATTTAGGAAACTGTCAAAAACATCCAGGATGACTAGGAGAACACCACGATGTATCCCATTTCTAAAAATAGACACTACTAAAAATAGAATTTGCTCGCATGTCATTGATATCATACTCATCGGATTCAATTTTCTGAGAGGATTCCAAATATGCGATTAGAATCGACATGCGAGTCCTAGTGCTCCACTTGCTAAAAATAGAAATGTCATGCATGTCACCCGGAAAAGGTCCAAAAGACTTAGAATGTCTCAAGGATCAACAATGCACACTCACAATCTCAATGTGAGGACTGGAGCTCAACCTGCTAAAAATAGAAATTTCTTGCATGTCGCCCTGAAAAGGTCCATTAGGTCCAGAATCAAGCAAGGACAAACCCTGTATGCTCAAAACTGTCAACTAAGTCTCTCAATCATTGTCTCCTAAAAAGTAGGGACACTTGCTGTATGTAGACAACTCTCTCAAATGCATAGGAAACCAAGCTAGCTCTAACTTTGAAACAAAAACAATCATATATCGATCATGTACCTATATCTGATGGGAACCAGCCTATGACTTACACAAGTGCTAAAATCTGGGAAAATCTTTGAATGCCAGTCCCAATGGTGCATACTGGCTCTTAACCCTCAAGATTTTCAAGGGTGAAAATCTAGAGGTTAACAATGACAACTCAAGGGGACGAGATCCCATTGTGGCATGTCGAGAACCATATGAATCTCTCTGTTTGTAAAACTGAAACTGATGCCTCTAACTCTGAAACAAAAACAACCACATACCAATCATGTACCTATCTCTGACAGGAACCAACCTTTGACTCATACAAGTGCTAAACTCTGGGAAAATCTCTGAATGTCAACCCAAATGGTGCATGCTGGCTCTTAACCCTCAAGATTTTCAAGGGTGAAAATCTAGGGGTTAACAATGGTGACTTAAGGGGACGATATACCCCTGTGGGATGTCGAGAACCATATGAATCTCTGTGTCTGTAAAACTGAAATTGATGCTCTGTGAGAACTCTGTAAGATGTACCAATGATGCTCTGTGAGAAACTGAAAAAGTATATACCAAAAATATCCCTGTAACTGTGTGGAAGAAGAGAAGGCCCTGTAAGCTGAACAAGAAAATCCTATAAGCTAACCTGTAATACCAAAGCCTATCCAATGGGCCATGGAGTCAATCAATATAATCCTCGCACTGAAATACTGAAACACAAAGGGTCTCATCCAAATCCGCTACTTGCTCCCACCCAATATGTACACTCCTCCCTGCAGTAAATGTGCTGATGTCGACACAAGGGAGAGAGTCACTTAATCAGATGTCAATGATGTAAATACCTGTCAAGTGTGAAGGAACACCACCAATAATGACAATGGTTCCTAAGGTACAAGCACATTGTGTCACTGTAAAAGATGTTCTGAAGTCGAACAATGGCAAGGATCATCCAATCAAGGCCCCATGATACTCAACCTTTCGAATACGAGATAACTGCCAATCAGGCTAACAACTACCGAGGCGCTCTACTTCTGGGTCATCCGTAGGTAATGTGTCAGAGTCGATACATGATGACCTGCTGAAAGGAAGAGCAATGATGTCTCTCTTCTCTCAGCGCGAAGTGATAACTCAAGAAGATATAAGATGAAAGAACCAGGTACCATATCCCTATTGCTAGATGAGGGGGCGACTAACTCAAAGCAGAAGACTCAATGATAAGGAATGGAGAGACAACACATAAGATGACTCAAGACTCTCCTATGTCTCTTCAACTACCTATACTAAAGGCTCAATGCTTTGGGAACATGAACAAACATGAGGTTTCTCTTGTGCCAGGACCACCTCCAATAGCATAGGATTGTGGTCAGATTCACCTCTCGATGACAGTCTTACAACTTCATTTAGAAAAGCATCTGAAATTAAGAATTGCTTCAATATTTTTTCTATTTGGGCTTCCCTTGTCCTCTTGTTTCTCTGGGTCGGGGTTAATTTAGCATGCTCTATGTCAAGGATCCCTGCTAGTTCCTATTTGTTTATGAAAAATCCTGAGAGGTCATGCACTTGCAATGTTGGTCCCCAGACCTCAGAAGCTCCTAGGAAGAAATTTAGGTCTCCACCACTAATCACTAGACCTTCTCTAGTGTAGTCCCTATTGAAAAAAGTTACGCAATATTCCAAGCTGTCAGAATAAGGCCCATAAATGTTTATACAAGTGATTTCTTTTCCCATGCCCATGGAGAAAAGGGTAGCTCGAACCCTTATACAAAAGCCCAGGAGTTAGTTAGAGTGAATGATCCTTTTTTCCATCTTGTGATATTCTTCCTAGATTTTCCTATAGCATCAATAAAAGTAGAAATCTCGACCCTGCAAAATTCTTGTTGAGTCATTAATAACCTTCTCTCCATTTGTCATAATCTCTCGTAGGAAGGACACAACCCTTCACCTTTGTGACTAGTCAATGCATATAAGTATATTGTCACATGGCTCATTGTATCATCTCAATCATATCTCATTCATTATCAATTATATAATTATTTATCCTATATGGAGTTCAAATATCTTTCATTCCTATGTTGGATATTTTTGCATATATGGACTATTGTTCATTATATTTGTGTCATATCTCGGGATCGAGCACTTCTGTTGATTTTGGCTTTTGGCCAAACAAATTTATCAGAGTTTATGTTCTTTTGGGTCTTTTGACCACAAACCAACCTTTTGGCCATTTCAATTATTATTGTTGAATTTTGGTGGGTTTTTTCTAAAGTCCTATCTTGAAGATTTGGATGCAAATTTGAAGAACAAAAACAAATTAAGAGCACAATATTTATTCCTAGATAAAAAATAACTCATAAATGTTACAATTCAAATAGGCAGGGAAGAAAAAAATAATCCATGTAACCAAAGATTCTCAAGCCTATAGAAAAATTCATAGTTTGGAGATGAGTGTTCGACAACACAGGTATTTCAATAGAGGATGAACACCTTCAGTAACCACTCACACGACTAGATCAAAGATCAAGACTTCGATGTTTTCATGTGGTAAAACACCTACAGGGAAACATCCATGACCCCGACCAACGTGGCCGCTTGGAGCAATTTATTAATGCAAAAGAAAAAGTTTACGGAGAGATTTACAAGAGAGTTTCTCACATTCGATCATTGACAGATGACCCTTCATGCTCTTTAAATAGAGATCAATGTAGCCGTTAAGATCGAGGAGAATATGAACCATCAGATCACTCTATGTCGGGAACATATCATGATCGTTGGATTTCCTAACTACAAATGCATACTAAAGAAACATACTAAGAAATACACTTTTACCTAACAAAACATTAGACCAAGTTGACCTTAAGTAATTCCTAAGTGTCTAAATATCCTAACTCCCCCCTTAAGAACAACTTGGGATAGGATTGAAGGATTTACAAAGGCGATACAATAGGAGAAGGAAGGAGGCATTGGAGCGTATCCCCCCTTAATGACAACTTCCCGAACTCCTAACATAGATTGAATTTTGGAGAATTTTGCTTCTGTAAGAGACTTTGTGAAAATGTTTGCAACATGATCCTCTGTAGGGAAAAAGAGCACTTCAATAACTCGATCATGATTGAGCTTTCTGATGAAGTGCATGTGTAGCTCGGTGTGTTTGCTGTGTTGATGTTGAACTGGGTCTTTAGTGAGTTTGATGGCACTCTGATTGTCGCACTAGAGTTTGTTCGGATGTGTTGATGTTTGGGAAGCATCGGAAAGACATTCTAGACATTCTACTAGATTGATAATTAATAATATGATTATTAATTATTAAGCAATATTATTAATGTAATAATATATTTATAATATAGAGTATAAATATATATAATAAAGTATAAAGTATAAAGTATAAATATAAAGTATATTTATATTATATGTATAATATAATATAAAGTATAAATATATTTATTACCCAAGGGACACATCTGTTAATGGATGGTCACCATATGTTCTTTATATATAGAACACTCATCATTGTAATAAGATATTCATTTATATACAATATAATCTCTGATGAAAAATTCAACATGGTATCGGAGCGGGACTGGGCTTGACTCCCTGACAGGAGGGCCCAGGAAAATGAGAGTAGAGTAAAGTCTTGGGAGTGTTAAATTTACGGGGTTGTTGCAATCTCTATGTACAACATATTTACTTTTTACTCCTACCTAAATTATAGAAACAATTCCATAAATTATGGTGGTCAGTAATTTCTATTAAAAATGTCTAATTACCTAAATATGAGGATTGTACTACAGATTTACTCCTACCTATATTTATGCAAAGAATCACATGAATTATGGAGAAACAATTTAACAAAGTCAAATACTACGTGGATGGATTATAACCAAATTAATCTTTGGGTAGTTACGGGAGGTAGTCTCCAACTATTTATAAGAAAGAAAATTAAATTAAATTTTCAAAAAGACGTGTCTTTTTGGATCAATTTAATATTACTATAAAAGACACAACAATAGACACACATATTTTTCTATCTAACATGTGGGAAGTGATCTAAGGAAGAGGCCGAAGTTTCTAAGCAGTTGAAATTTCCTAAGTATAATTACTTAGTGATGTTGTAGAGTTTAGTGAAGTAATATTGTTGGAAGTAATTACCACTTGCAAAAATTGTGCTTGTCTAATTTAACACTAGAAAATCAACATGGTTAGTAATATGACATCGGGTATATGATGGATGTGTGTTAGTAGAAGACGTATCATTTCAAGGGTCATTGTATATAGTTGTGCACAAGATAAATTGATCTCTTCTAGGAGATGCTTTTTTGTTGTTCTTGTTTCTTGTTCCGAGCACGTCACTTCTCATTATGGCTCTGAGAAGGAGCCATAATGACAGTCCCAGGAATCAACATGAAGCAAGACTATCCAGACATAGAGTTGTGCACATCCATGTAATGAAGAAGAAGAGGAGGTTAGCACATGCAAAGGGAGTAGATGACTCCGAAGACTATATAGCCTTAGAGGGAGTGATGGCTTCAGATGTTTTCTGTGAGAAACTGGATAGTCTTATGATGACATCTTGTAGCTATTAGAGAGCTACCCACCAACCCTAGATGCATGCTATGAAGTCACTATGGATTTCCTGTGATGTATAGATTTGTGTGTTCGACAGTCAATGGTCATGAGCTCGTGTGGATGTCGACAGTGTTAGAGTTTGTGCCGGATATAATACCTTCTTCATTAAGAGGGAGTGTTGAGATTTTATGTAATTTCAGAAGCTATTCTTAAGTGTTAGTGTTTCAACATCGGGCTGACATTCTCCCGGGATTGGTCATGGTAATTTTACCAATGGAGAATGGCCCTGGCATAGTCTTCTATGGACATAAGACTCAAAGTGTGTGGCTTTCAACACTTGGAAGGACTGGAATTCTTTTTGTGGCACAAATGGCAACTTGATTAGGAAGAATGATCCTTGTAGTCACAGAACACTCCGTTGAGTACGTGACAACTGTGCGACACTCAATGTGCAGATTGAAGAAGGCTTTATATGGATTAAAGCAGGATCGACAATTTTCTGACGAACTTAGGATTTACAAACAACAGTGCAGATCCTAACCTTTACCTTAAGGTTGTGGATGATGTTCTGGTAATACTACTATTGTATATGGATGACCTATTTCTAAAGAGGTGTGGAAAAGCTCATCTCAGAGTGTAAGAGAAAAACTGGCTGCTGAGTTTGAGATGAAAGATCTCGGGATGATGCATTACTTTTTGGGTCCTGAGGTATGGCAGAGACAGGATGAGATCGTTCTGAATCAAGGGAAGTATACAGTAGAAATCCTGAAAAGGTTCGGGATGTTGGATTGCAAGGCAATGGCTACACTTATGGTATCAAATCTGAAATTGCTGCAGGATACGACTTTAGAGACTGTGGATGTTACTTTATACAGGCAGATGGTGGGTTCGTTGATGAACTTGACGAGCACAAGACCGGATATATGTTTTGCTGTGAATACCCTGAGTCAATATATGGAGCAACCCAAGTAGGTTCATTAGGTCGCAGCAAAACATGTGATGAGGTACCTTAAGGGTACATTAGATTATGGTCTCAGGTATGTGACAGACCATGAGTTCATGTTATATGGATATTCAGATTCAGATTGGGTTGGTAGTATTCTTGATCGGAAGAGTACTTCGGCATATTGCTTCAGTCTAGGTTCCAGTATCGTTTCATGGAGCAACATGAAGCAGTTATGTGTAGCACTCGGTACGGCTGAGGCAAAGTATGTGGCAACAAGTCGTGAAGCAGTGTGGCTTTGGAAATTGCTGGCTATTGGACTGAATTTGACTTGTAGGTAAGACCTACAAGAAGAGGATGACAAGACTTGTTCTGGAGGACAAGTGATGAAGTCAGTAGGTTGAAGATTCAGTTGATATTCAATGCTCGAGAGGGAGCTGGACAGTCAGTTCTAGAGGGAGCTAGGTACTATAGTAAGGAATAAGAGGCTCCCCTAGATGCATGAAGCAGTTGTGTGGCGTTCAGTGCGTCTGAAGCTGAGTATTTGGCACCATGTGCAGTAGTAGTGTGGCTTCAAGAACTTCTGTCTGGGTTATTTGGTCTCAGACTAGAGGCGACCTGCATTTGGTGTGACAACCAAAGTTGCATGAAGTCGTCAGAGGACCCCGTGGTCTATGACAAGTCAAAGCATATCGAGATCAGATATTACTAAATCAGGGATATAGTGCAAAAGGGAGTAGTGAGGCTCCAGTTTCGTGACTATAGAGGATCAAGTGGTGGATGTGTTTACCAAGCTGCTGTCGAGGATGAAGTTTGAGTACTTGAGGGACACGCTTGGCGTGGTCCCTCTTCAGAGGGAGTGTTTTCATCCAACATGAAAAAGGGATGGCACTGAGACATGTGGAACTCATCCATCATGAAAAAGGGCTGGCACTGAGTGTTCTCATCCAACATGAAAAAGGGTTGGCACTAAGACATGTGGAACTCATCCAACATGAAAAAGGGTTAGCACTGAGTGTTCTCGTCCAGCATGAAAAAGGGTTGGCATTGAGACACGTGTAACTCATCCAACATGAAAAGGGGTTGGCACTGAGTGTTCTCGTCCAACATGAAAAAGGGCTGGCATTGAGACACGTGTAACTCATCCAACATGAAAAAGGGTTGGCACTGAGACAAGTGGAACTCATCCAACATGAAAAAGGGTTGGCACTGAGACAGGTGGAACTCATCCAACATGAAAAAGGGTTGGCATTGAGTGTTTCTGCATCCAGTATGAAAAAGGGCTGGCACTGAAACAAGTGGAACTCATCTAGCATGAAAAAGGGATGGCACTGAGTGTTCTAATCCAACATGAAAAAGGTCTGGCACTGAGACAGGTGGAACTTATCTAGCATGAAAAAGGGCTGGCACTGAGTGTTCACATCTAACATGAAAAAGGGTTGGCACTGAGATAGGTGGTTCTCATCCAACATGAAAAAGGGCTGGCACTTAGACATGTGTATCTCATCCAACATGAAAAAGGGTCGGCACTGAGACCAAGGGGGTGCACATGATCAGGTATTGATGCATTGCAGGATAGTGGATGTCCTGGTGACATGTTGTAGTTATTTGAGAACTACCCATGGGCCTTGGATGCATTGCCTGTGAAGTCACAAGGGTGCACATGACGAGGTGCAGATGCATTGCGAGGTAATGGATGTCATGGTGACATGTTGAAGCTATTTGAGAGCTACCCACAGGTAATCTTCAAAGGTAATCTTCAGAGGTAATCTTGGCATAATGTAGAATGTCTCCCTCGCTGAGAGGGAGTGTTGATGTCTGGGCAACATTGGAAAGACATTCTACTAGATTGACAGTTAATGATATGATTATTAATTATTAAGCAATATTATTAATTATAATATTATTAATGTAATAATATATTTATAATATAAATTATAAATATATATAATAAAGTATAAAGTATAAATATAAAGTATATTTATATTATATGTAGAATATAATATAAAGTATAAATATATTTATTACCCAAGGGACGCATCTCTTCATGGATGGTCACCATGGTCACCATATGTTCTTTATAAATAGAACACTCATCATTGTAATAAGATATTCATTTATATACAATATCATCTCTTATGAAAAATTCAACAGGATGCTGCTGCTGGAATCTGAACTCTGAAAGGATCTGTCGAAGCCACATGACTTCTTGACTTGCATTAACCGCTGCTCGGTACTCTGTTTCTGCTGAAGAAAGTTCAATAGCCTGTTATTTCCTACAGGCCCAAGTGGTTGGTCCTGAACCAAGGTTGAAAACATAACCTGCAGTAGACTTTCGATCATTAGGGTCGCTGGCCTGATCTGAATTAGTGAAATCAACCAATAAAGGAGTTCCCCCTGAGTTGTAATGTATCACGAATTGAACTGTACGCTGGACATACCTATGTATCCTTTTAACTGCTTTCCAATGGCTTTCATGGGGTGTTTGCATATACCGGACAACAAGACCAACAACAAAGGAAAGATTAGGACGGGTATGAGTCAAGTATAAGAGGCTACCAACTAACTGACGGTACAAAGTGTCATCAACTTCGGGAGAAGTACAGGTGGCAACAAGTTTGACTCCAGACTGGAAGGGAGAAGGGGCTGGTTTGGAATCTTCCATGTGAAAATGACGAAGGTGGTCACAAACATAGTTAGACTGGGAAAGAAAAATTCCTTGGTTTGTAAAACCTGGAGGGCAAGGAAATAGTGCAAATAGCCTAAGTTGGTCATTTCAAATTTCTTTTTAAGATTGGTTTTCACATGGTTTAAAAGTTTTGGGTCACTACCAGTGAGGATAAGGTCATCAACATAAAGAACAAGGATTTTGAGATGGCTTCCTACTTTCTTGGTATAGACATTAGGATCAGATGGCATTTAAAAAATCCCGTGTCAAGAAGAAAGCTGTCCATTTTGGCATACCAAGCTCGGGGAGCTTGCTTAAGACAATAAAGAGATTTCTTAAGGTGACAAACAAGGCTTGAGTCATTCTGGACATAGCCAAGAGGTTGTTCCATGTATATTTCTTCTTGCAAATCCCCATGCAAGAAAGCGGATTTGACATCCATCTGATGGACCTCCCATTTATGTGTGGTTGTAAGGGATAGAACAAGGCAGATGGAATTCATTTTGGCTACAAGGACAAAGGTTTCATTATAGTCAATTCCTTTAACTTGGGGAAATCCTTTGGCAACTAACCGAGTCTTGTGTCTTTCAACACTTCCATTTGATCCATACTTAGTTATGTAGACCCAGTTACATCTGATAAGTTTTCTTCCTTTCAGAAGAGGTACAAGATCCCAAGTATCGTTCGCCATTAAAGAGCGATACTCTTCATTCATTGTTGTATCTCAATCTGAATGACTTGAAGCTTCTGCAAATATCTCTGAAACTTGAGCCAAAAGAGAAGAGGCTTGCTGGAACTATGAACGTATCCGATGTTGATCTGAAGGATCCCCAACTGCTTATCATGTAGAACAGAGCCATCTAGGAAGTGGTGGCGCTAGTGCATGTTCAGGTTCAATGGACTCCTGTAGAGGAAGGTGAAACCAGAATAGGAACAAACGAAGGCACAAACACCGAATATGGCTTGCAGGCCAAATAAGGCACAAACGTCGAATTAGACTTGCAAGCCAAGAGATTTTCATCAAATTTAATATCACTTCTAATAATAATTTCATTACAATGTGGTTGAGGAAGTCTGTAACCTTTGACATCTTCAGAATAATCAACAAATATACACTTCTCACTTTTCGGTTGCAATGCTTTCCTTTTCTCATCAAGAATGTGAGCCCATGCTACACTGCCAAATATACAAAAGTGACTTACATCTGGCTTAAGTTTATTCCAAGCTTCTTCCGATGTTATATTTTTAAGAGCCTTTGTGGGAGTGCGATTTACTATGTAATTTGCATAGTTAATTGCTTTAGCCCAATACTTTAGAGTTAATTGTTAGAATATAGAAGATGGTGTGCTTGTTTTACCATTGACGATACCCTCGTCACCCAACCACAGGCCGAAGCCTCCCTCCGAGCACCTTAACCTTGACCTGAGAATTCCTTCGGAAGCAAACCCTAGGCTAGATAGCCAAACAAAGAGTAGCGCATCAATCCCCAAGGATAGCGCATCACAAAAGACTGATCAGATGTTCCAAGCCCTAGCCAAGAGATATCCAAGCCAATACTGAAACTAGTTGCTGCTGCAGTTGCAGCTGCAACCCTTCTCCAAACCTGCGCACTAGACTGCAACTGCAGTGCGCACCAACTGGGAAACTGTTGCGCAGAACTGGCTCTGTCTGCAACTGCTGAGATGTGACAAATGAGAACTGACGCCCTGTATTTATAGTAATCCTGCCAGTTTACTGGGGCCGACTTCTCTCTCTGGGTATGTGTCTGTTCAGTATATTATTATTAATTCTGGCCGACTTCTTCTCTTGGAGGCTAATAGCCTAATCTAAATTTTCTTCTCGAGCAGACAAGGCTTCTAGGGTTATTAGCCAACTCATTAGGGTTTCTCTTGCTTTCCGGAGTCTTCTATTCTCGTCAGGTTCACACATGGGGGTAAATATCTCCCGCAGCTACCATAATATTAACACTCCCTCCTAGCTAGAGAGGTA
>ML827224.1:0-11509 GCA_009831015.1 Picea engelmannii | reverse complement strand
ATAGAAGATGGTGTGCTCGTTTTACCATTGACGATACCCTCGTCACCTAACCACAGGCCGAAGCCTCCCTCCGAGCACCTTAACCTTGACCTGAGAATTCCTCCGGAAGCAAACCCTAGGCTAGATAGCCAAACAAAGAGTAGCGCATCAATCCCTAAGGATAACGCATCACAAAAGACTGATCAGATGTTCCAAACCCTAGCCAAGAGATATCTAGGCCAATACTGAAACTAGTTGCTGCTGCAGCTGCAGCTGCAACCCTTCTCCAAACCTGCGCACCAGACTGCAACTGCAGTGCGCACCAACTGGGAAACTGCTGCGCAGAACTGGCTCTGTCTGCAACTGCTGAGATGTGACAAATGAGAACTGGTGCCCTGTATTTATAGTAATCCTGCCAGTTTACTGGGGCCGACTTCTCTTTTTGGGTATGTGTCTGTTTAGTATATTATTATTAATTCTGGCCGACTTCTTCTCTTGGAGGCTAATAGCCTAATATAAATTTTCTTCTTGAGCCGGCAAGGCTTCAAGGGTTATTAGCCAACTCATTAGGGTTTCTCTTGCTTTCCGGGGTCTTCTATTCTCGTCAGGTTCACACATGGGGGTAAATACGTCCTGCAGCTAGCATAATATTAACATTAATCCCTTAGATAGGATCATACAATTAGCCATTTCTTTTAATGTGCGATTCTTTCTCTCAGCAACACCATTTTGCTGTGGTGTATATGGAACAATGTGTTGCATTTGGATGCTTTGTGCAGTGCAATAACTTGTAAATTGATTGTGCACATATTCGCCTCCATTAACTGTTCTTAACCTTTGAATTTGATGTCCAGATTGCTTTTCTACAAGGGTCGTGTAGGCCAAGAAATTGTAAAAAACTCAGCTCTTAAGTTTTAAGAAGTAAACCCAAGTGCGTCTGGAAAAGTAATCAATGAAAGTTACGAAATACTTGCACCCATAAAAAGAACGAGAAGAAAGTGGACCACACAAGTCACTATGAACAAGCTGCAAAGGGGCTGAGGTGTGCCAAGACGCATGGTTGTCAAAACTGTCCTGATGGTGTTTGTCGAGAACACAACTGACACAAATACGATCTCTGCAAGAAACAAGAGGAAGACCAATCACCATCTGTTGATTACATAGTTGTTGCAATGAGTGATAGTTTAGATGTCCAAACTGCTCATGCCAAAGTTTGCTTAAGTCATCGCTATGAGCAACTAAAATTGACGGAAAAGATGATAGCCCAAAGTGGTCAAACTTGTACAACCTAGTAGTATCATCAACAATTCCATTTGCAAGAATATGCTTTGGATCTTTTAGATCCTTGATTACAACTTGGTGAGGTGAAAACTGTATGATTTTACCTTCATATGAATGAGTGCTTGAAATGACCATTATCTACCTGTACAATTCCAGACCCTACAACACTAAGAGATTTATCATCACCAACTATTTTCCTGGTGTTACATTCATTTAGAGCAGAAAATATGGCTTTATCGTTAGCCATATGATACGATGCTCCAGAATCAATAAGCCACTCATTCGAAGAAGATGTAGAAATTGCATTGAAGGAGAAACCAGAAACAAAAAGTGCATGTCCATGAGAAGAAGAAGAAGAAGAATTAATATTGATGTTGTGCTTCTTCATCGCTGCATAAAAAACTGCCATCCTCTTAAAACATTTAGGCTCATCATGACCATCTTTCCCACAAAAGTTGCAATGCCTTTGAGCCTTCTTACTTTTAGATTTTTCTCCTTTGTCACGATTAGGAGTGGAAGCTGGTTGAGAGGGTTTGGAACCCTTGTTTTGCTTCTTGTTGTGGCGAGGATGTTGCTTATTTGGATTCTTGGATTTATCTTTTTGCTGGGCTAGTAAGGCTTTGTTGGAGGTACCTGCAGTGCTAATTAATCCAAGTTGTAGAAGCTTATCTTGCTCTCGAATCAAAGCATCACGAAAGGACTCAAGGGTGGGTTTCTTATAAGCAATCCCTAGAGCTTCTGTGGTAGCATAAAAGGTAGATACAAAAACATAATATGCACTACCAAGCTTAGCAAGAATGACATATATACATCGATCTTTTGGTAGATCTATTTTGCATTCTATACATAAAAGTCTAATTGTCTTGAACTTAGATAAGTAATCTTCAATGCAAGCAAAATCATTTGGACCTAAGGTTAGTAACTGATTCTCCAACTTGTGGGCTCAAGTAATGTTGTTTATCAAATGTAGTTTTGAGCTTTGCACAAGCATCATCGTGGTCATTAATTCCTTGAAGGTGAAACCTTAAATCAAGAGAGATAGACATTCCAATCAGTCCATGTGCTTCGTCATTCTTATTGGCCCATTTGACTTTCTTTTCATCATTAGTAGGTTCTAGTTTTTCCCCATGGTAATCCATTTCAATCCTTTACTTCTTGATAAATCCTCCATATGGGATTTCCATGAGAAGTAGTTGGTACTGGTAAGCAAAAGATCACTGGTAGATGCCATATTAAAATATGCAGAAAAAAATGAAACTGATGGTCTGGATGGAAAGATCTCGAAAAAATGGGATGTTTAAAAAAACGACACTGAAAACGAACTTCATATATGAAAGTTATGCCCTTTTGAAAAAATGCATAAACGGTAAACAAAGAGCCACATGGCAAGTACAAATTGGTCCACGTGGTGATGCTCCTCCTAATTGTGCCTATAAGCTCACTTTTAAATAAGTTACTTCTGAAGTGACCCACTTTTATAGAATAAGCGAGAATCACTTTTACAATGAAGTGACTTTGTAAGTGAAAGTTGCATACAAAATAACTTAAATAAAGTATTATATTTATTTAATATTGATTCAGTTTTATAACTTAAGCGAAATGCATTTTACAATGAATGCATGAACTTTTTCAAAAAAAGTAACAAAAGAGAGACTTGAACTCAAGACGTCTTACTAAGTAAAGTAACTTTTAACCAAGTGAGCTAGTGCAAAACGTTTTATATTGTTTAGGAGGATTGGGGTTGTTGTCGAAGTTGTTGTTGTGGAAGAAGACTTTGGACAAGAAATTTTTTTTTGCTTCTCGACGACAAGAAGGCTTAGATCTCAGTTAGCTTACCCGGAAAATGCAAGTTTTCCCTCTTTTTCCGATTTACCGAGATCATACAGAGCGCACAACAAAGAGCATACGTAGACAAGAAAACCCTTTTTGATCTGTTTCTGATAAGCCAAGATCACACAGGGCGCGGAACAAAGAGCATATGCAGATTGAAAAGAGTAGCAGCCTGGAAATAAAAACAAAAAACCGAAATCAAATCGAAATATTAGCTTTGCAAAAATTTAAGAGGTCATATTCGAGCTTTATTTCTCCGAATCTGACTGAAATGGACGTTTCTTGGGCAAACAAAAACCTTTTCGAGTGAAATGAAAAGCATTCATGATTGAAACGAGTGCTCCAGACGCGATAGAACATTCCTCTTAGCGCAAAATTGTACGGAAATGGAAGAAAACAGAGATGATGCAACACGACTTCATGATCTCGATCTACAACGAGAGTGGGTCTTCAAATGCTATGATACCATGTTCGAGAACACATGTATTCTAATAGAGGACGAACACCTTCAATAAGCACTTGGACAATGAGATCAAAGATCAACACACCAATGTTTTCACATGGTAAAACCCCTACGGGGAAACATCCACGGCCCCAGGCAACGTGGCCACTTTTTATTAATGCAAAAGAAAAATATTACAAAGAGATTTACAAAATTGATCATCGACAAATGACCCTCCATGCTCTTTAAATAGAGATCATGGACCAATCAGGTGTTAAGCCATAGATCAATGTAGCCATTAAGATCAATGAGAATATGAACCGTTGCATCACTCTATGTTGGGAACATATCGTGACCGTCAGATTTCTTAACTACAAATGCATACTAATGCATACTAAAGAAACACACTTTTACCTAATGACACATTAGACCAAGTTGACCTTAACTAATTCCTAAGTGTCTAAATATCTAAATATCCTAACAATGAGAAATAATTATGCTCTTAAGAAACTTGGGATAAAAGCTTATAGTCCAACATTAGTAGAGCCGTTGTTACAAAAACCCTCGTCTTGTAGATTTCATGTCCCATAATGCATTGTGAAGTGTAGGAGATGTTTTTTTGTTGGAGCATGGTGCATCTTGCATACGTTGAGAAGCAATTTGTAAAATTTTTATACATGAGTGGGACTATTAAATTAAGTTGTAGGCAATAATCGTGAGAAACAACACAATCATCACTTGTCCATTCACCAGGATTCCAACCATAGTCATGACCTAAAGTTTGCATTTCACTGTGGGTGTGATATCATAACAAGGTTTAAGTAATTATGTGGTAGAGAAACCATTTTGTGGGTTTTTGTCATTTGATTGAATCGATTTATGAAGGGAAAATTTTGCCATACTTGCTAATAGATCTACTCAACTAAATAGTTAGAGTTCATGCTGCAAAGGATAATGGTTTCATCGAACATTGCATAGTTGTCAACAAAAACATAAGCTGCGATTTGAACTCCTCCTTTTCAATCGTGATGATTGAAACCATAATGAAATCTATCTCATGTCTTAAAGATAAGAGTTAATTACTAAATTAAAGGTAGTGAAAATATTCTATCGAGGTAAATGAAAACAATTTATTTAATCACCTTGAAAGAAGAGCCAATTTAAAGTTAAGAAAAATATATCCATTTGGTTCATTATATTGTAAGAGAAAGAGTATTAAAGTATAAAAGTGGAAGAGTATAAATTGTAAAAGAGAAATAGTATTATCAAAGGAAAAGTATTTGATATCATCAAAAGAAGATATCAAACTCGATCGAGAAGTGAAAGGGTATTATTTTAAGCATTATTGAAAAAGTCGACATCGTAATCGACAAAAAATCGACGAGGGTCCAGAATACAACTTCTTGGCAACATCGGTGTAAAAATCAGAAATCCGTGGTAAAATTTAAAAAATGCAAACTAAATTCATTTATTTTAATTTTGTTAAACATATAAACCAACAACAATATCAAATAAACACAGATTGGCACATAAATATGGAAAAAACAATGATATAAATGATGTAGTGGATGCCAAATAAAAAATGATACATCAAAGTCGATACTAAACATTGAACCCTGATAGTTGTCCAATAAAGGACTCATAAGTTGATGACATTGCCCTTATTTACCACACAATTTGAAGCCTCCAAAAACTGTTGGATGTTTTGAGCTCATTTTGTGATGACCATGAGTTTGTTAGATTGTGAGTCCCAGACAATCACAAAGTCGGAGACCACCTACTTATGAGTTGTAATCCTTATCTATTGATGAGGTGTTGTCAGGATCCATTGATGAGTTGTAAATGAGATCTAGATTTAGAAGTGGTCAAATCCATGTATTATAAATTGATATCATGAGATCAATACATGAGGATGAGAATGGCATAAAGCCTTTTCCACCAGTTCTTGTCTTGTCTTTCTTGTGCTCTATTTGTTAACATGGTATTAGAGAGCCTTTAGTCGTAAGGGGCTTGGTAGTTCCTTTGTGGTAGTCAATCTATGAAGCCAAGGAGTCTTGGATGGACTTGATGGAGAGTACCATCTTTGATTCATGTTTTAATTTCAGAGAACATATAGAATTGGACCCGGATCATTGCTGGGGGAATTAAAGCACTTGTCACCAATCCAAGATCTCTCCTTTAATTGAGTGAAATTGACATTTTCTTGAAAACCTTGTGAAAGTTTCTTTGAAGACTTGGAAAATTATTTTGTAAAAGGTTAAAAAGGCCTTAACTTTGGTAAACAAAAGAAGCACACAAACTCAAATACTCTTGAAAGATAATGGCCCAATTGGGAATTAAAAGCTTGTAAAGAGAGAGCAAATTGTTATTTGTTTCTCTAGTCTTTTTTATCATTAAATTGCTCATTGCATTGTAAAAATTGAAGGATAAATCTTTGAGTTTGAACATTGTATTGTACAAAGGGAAGTGCCAAAAGTGTTTTTCAAGTCAAAAGTTAATTGTGAATGTTATCATCAAGATCTGCCTGAAATTTGAAGAAGGAGGTCAAGATGTAGATTTTTTTATGCCCCAAGCCCGGTTTTCAGTTTCCCCTTATCACTCCCATTTAGTTTAGTGCCCAAATCCACATTAATTCAATGCTGCAATAAATAATAAGCTACAGGAAATGTAAATTTCGGAAAACACAAATGAGACTTCTACACAAGCTGAAACTCAACAACAGAAATTTAAACCATGAAATGCAAGCCACAATTAGACACAAGATTTTTGGTCAATTTGACCCTGGAAAAACCCACAATGGGAAAACCAGTTTGAGAGGGGCTTCTTTTATTTTTGAGCTTCAGAAATTAATGAGCTACAGCAGAGAATTTTTTCCAAAATTGAGACAAATACACCCTTGAAATCTGAGCCAACACTCCTCGAAATCTGTGCTTGATTTCTGTACGGCCTGTACAGAAGCTAGAACCTCCTCGAAATTTGTGCCAGCAGTCTGCAACAATTGTATGGCCTGTATGGATTTACTCCAGCAGAAAATGCCTCAAAATTTGAGCCTGATTTCTTGCTGTACAGTGCTGTGACTTGTCCGTACTTTACGGTCTGATTGTGACTGGAAACTCCCTCGATTTTTGTGCCCACTCTTTGCTTGGAAAATGGTGCCTACCCTTTCTGGTTTGCTCTCTTCTTCTTGTGCTCTCTCCCTCTCTCCTCTTTGTATAAATGCTCAAGAACAAGGAACAAGTCTTTTCCCTCTTTGCTTCTTTTCATTTTCCAAAGTGACCTTTGGGTGACCCCATGATGTAGTGGCTCACATTCCTTGATCTTTTGTGTGTTGCATCTTCATCAAAGGTTACAACTCTGCTGATCTCAATATGAAGCTAACCTGATATGTAAATTATGAAGGCCTTAGAGACCTCACAATATCCAACAAATATTTCCTTCTTTCGTGAAGGATCTAGCTTAGTTCTCCTTTCTTTCAGAATGTGTACAAACATTGGACAACCAAATATTTTGAGATCGCTTACTTCTGGCTTCTTTCCGGAGAACATTTCTTCGGGGATTTTGAATCCAAGTGCACTATGGGATAATCTGTTTTGGACATAAACTACTGTTCTTGCTGCTTCAACCCATAAGTGCATTGGAAGATCTGGATCGTGGATCATAATCTTCACTGCTTCCATTATTATTCTATTCTTTCTTTCTGCTACACCATTTTGTTGAGCATTATAGGGAGTGGTGAGCTCCCTCTTAATCCCGACATCACTGCAAAAGCTTCCAAATTCATTTGAGGTGTATTCTCCTCCATTATCTGACTTGGGTATCTTGATTTTTCTTTCGGAGAGATTTTCTACCAAGGCTTTGAATTCCTTGAACTTTTCGAGTACTTCATCTTTTGATTTCAAGAAATAAACCCAAGTCTTGCGAGAATAATCATCAATAAATGACACATAGTATACATACCCACTTAGAGAGGTTGATGGCATTGGACCACATACATCTGAGTGGATGAGCTCCAAGATTCCTTAGATGGCTATGGCCACTGAAAAGGTGCGCTCAAGCTTACAAAAGATTCGCTAGGTTAGGGTGCACTTCCCTAGATTGTTTTTAGTCATAAATTCCTTTCCAATAAAAAGCCCTAATTTTCTTGTATGGCAACAATGACGTTTTTGGATACTCAGTGAAAGGTACTCTATTCAATCAAGCTCTGATACCATGTTAAATTTAAAGTTGTTATTAGGTTTTTTTCAATTTACTAGAGTATTTTCAAAACAACAGCATAAGTAGGATCACTGAAAGAAACACAGCCACAAGATACACAACATTTTATCTTGGAAAACCCTTATGGGGGAGAAAACCTAGTAAAAACTTCCTCAATAATAGATTGCCAATACAATACCAAGACTTAAGACCCAAATCACCAAGAATAGACTAGGATTGAGCATGCGCCTCTCTTCTCCTTCTTGCAACTGCAACTTCCTTCAAAAGATGCGCATTAGAAGTGTGAGTGAGTGAGTGACCAAATGAGGCACCATCCTCACTTATAAATACTAGCGAGGAGGGGCTAGGGTTATGTCTCTTCACTTAGCAGGGATGACTTTTTTCAAGAGTAGTTAAAACCACTTTATAAACCCTAGGGGCCGACTTTACAAATACCACCATATAAATATGGTTTGACCAATCCACAAAAGGGGATTTGGTCTTATACGAGACCGGACATGATCAATCCACAAAAGGGGATTTGATCTATAAGATAATAACTCAATTATAATTAGAATATTCTTCGAAGTTACAATATTTCAACATGAGTCTCTCAATCCCTATGATAAATAAGTCATCGACATATAGCACCATAATGAATGGATCTTCACCCACAACTATATAGTAGAGGTTCGGGTCAACCTCACTCTTCGTGAAACTGATCTGTTGCAAGTAAGTATCAATACGTGAATACCAAGCTCTTGGAGCTTGCTTCAGACCGTAGAGTGCTTTCTTCAATTGACACACATGGGACTCCCTTCCATGCACCTCAAAGCTCTGTGGCTGCTTGACATATACCTCCTCTTGTGTGATTTGATTAAGAAACGCGGTCTTAACATCCATTTGATGAATTCTCCACCCCATCTCTACTGCAATAAATATGATCGACCAAATAGAAGTGTACCGAGCTACGAGAGCGAAGGTCTCATCATAATCTACTCCCTCTACCTGTGAGAACCCTCTAGCCACAAAACGAGCTTTGTACTTTTCTATGCTGCCATCCACAACATACTTGATCTTATAGAGCAATTTGGAAGTAACAATAGATTTCCCCTTAGGCCGAGGCACTATTTGCCAAACATCGTTTTTGATGATAGAGGCATACTCCTTGCCATGGCCTCTCTCCAAACCTGCTGGCTGGTGGCCTCCTCATAGCTAGAAGGCTAGGACACAGTGATGCTAGTCACCAATGCAACATAGCTGCAAAACCTCTCAGGGGGTCTGCTCTCCCTAGTAGCCCTCTTCAGATTGCCAACAGTCTTTGCATCCTTCAAGGTGTCTTGAAGCCACTTGGGCTTCAAGTCAAGTATCCCTGCTGCTCTGCTGACACTGCTGGGAAATGTAGTCTTGGTGTACTTCCCCAAGGCTATGAGTGATCCCCATGTAACTCTATGATGCTCTATATTGAAATCAGGAATACCTGTGGTGATCTCTCTCAAAATCCTGAGAGCCCCATGATGTAGATGTCCCATCCTCTGGTGCCACAACTCACACATATCTCTGCTGCTTGTCACACATGACAATGCCCCTGCTGACTCAAACTCCAACCTTTGACGGACACCTATCACTTTTGTCGAAGTGATACTGCCTCCCTTAGGATACAAGAGCACCTGTCCATCTCTGATCACTACCTCAAATCTCCTGTCCTCAATCGTAGAAACTGAAACAAGGCTCTTTTTCAAGCCAGGAACATATAGAACCTCTGTCAATCTCAAGGGAGGAAGAGACTCCCTCTCCAAAGATACTGTTCCCACACGAGCTGCTCTCACTGTATGATCATCACCAAGTACAACTTCAATATCCAGTGCCCTCTCTGCAAGATCTGAAAACTGCTCCCTGACACCTGTCATGTGGCAGAAGCGCCACTGTCGATGTACCACACCGTGGAGGATGTCACACTAGTAGACAGCCCAACTACCAAAGAGAACTCCTGATCAAACCAAGAGGAAAACTCCTCAACCTCTGCTGATGCTGCCACATTCTTTACTTTCCTCCTCTTTCTTTCAGGACATGTAACTGCATAATGCCCCATTTTCTGACAAGCCCAACAATGGACTTTGCTCATGTCTTTTTCCCCCTTCAGTTTATCCTGTCCTGTGCCTCCACTAGTGGAAGCCAGGAACATATAGAACCTCTGTCAATCTCAAGGGAGGAAGAGACTCCCTCTCCAAAGATACTGTCCCCACACGAGCTGCTCTCACTGTATGATCATCACCAAGTACAACTTCAATATCCAGTGCCCTCTCTGCAAGATCTGAAAACTGCTCCCTGACACCTGTCATGTGGCAGAAGCGCCACTGTCGATGTACCACACCGTGGAGGATGTCACACTAGTAGACAGCCCAACTACCAAAGAGAACTCCTGATCAAACCAAGAGGAAAACTCCTCAACCTCTGCTGATGCTGCCACATTCTTTACTTTCCTCCTCTTTCTTTCAGGACATGTAACTGCATAATGCCCCATTTTCTGACAAGCCCAACAATGGACTTTTCTCATGTCTTTTTCCCCCTTCAGTTTATCCTGTCCTGTGCCTCCACTAGTGGAAGCCCCCTTCTTGGACTTTCCCTTCTTGCCTTTCGCTGCAAGTGCCAAATTCTCGTCCTCATCCACCTGTTTAGCTGCCCCACTGCTGTTCCTCCTCATCTCATTCTGTATGCAATCATCCCATAATCTTCCCCAAGAGGGAAGATTCTCCTTGGCAATGATCTCCTCAACAAAAACTTCCCAGTTTTAAGGAAGACCGTGCAAAGTGGTCCTAACCAACTCAGTAGCTTCCACTGTCTCATCTATGGCAGCCAACTCATCTCGTGCATGTCTAATCCGGGTGAGGTAAGAAACAACTGTCTCAGACTTAGTCATTTTCGCGGCCTTCAATTTTCTTTCAAAACCATCTTTCTGCTCTCATTTGAACTTTGATAGAGTTTGGTAAGTGCACCCCACATTTCATATGCATTACCCTTTCCTCTCACATGAGGAATGACATGGTCTTTGATGCCATCCAGAATCAACCTCTTTGCCTTGGCATTATTCTTCTTGTAAGCTGCCAACAACACTGCATCTGTGGGTAAGACCTTAGTCATCGTGTTCGTCGAATTTTATTGTTCAAATTCGAAATTCGGCGAATTTAATGAAGGCCCGAATAAATTCGTTCAAGTTCGCCGAACTTAATGGCGAACTTGATTTCGAACTTAATCCCGAACTGAAAGCCGATTAAATTCGCGATTTTGTTCGTTTTTTGGGTTAAATTTCGTTAGGGTTCGTTTGGTTAAAAGTTACAAGCCGCGGCGTGTTTGGTTATTGTTTGGTTATTGTTTACTCCACTCCACACAGCGTTTGGTTTTACTCCGCGTTTAGGTCGACTCGTCACTCCAGAGTCCACACAGCAGCTGCCAGCAGCATCATCCTCGGACCTCCGGACCTGCAGGCTGCACGACGCACACTCCACGGACTTCACCGCGCACGCAGACTCCACTGTCCTGACCCCAACCGCGCGCGCAGCAGCCCTCCACTGTCCCGACCCCGACCGCGCACGCAGCAGGCTGCACACTGCAGCAGCTCGGCCCTCGACCCGACCCCGACCCCGACCCCGACCCCGACCTGCGGCCCGCGGGTAAGTTTAATTTAGTTTTTTTTTATGTTTTTATTTATTTTTATTTAGTTTTTATTTAGTTTTTATTTATGTTTTTGTTTTTGTTTTTAATTTTTTTAAGTTTTAATTTAGT
>ML827223.1:65776-79319 GCA_009831015.1 Picea engelmannii | reverse complement strand
TCATACTACTGATAATTGTCTCTTGTCTTTCCTCTGCACCGGCTATTAGCAGGTGTAAGACCAAGTTACTGTTATAGGATGATGTGTTACTTGCATCTTGTCGTTTGATGTTCGTTTTAATTTCTTCTCCCAATATATGCGTGCGTTTTTACTGGTAAAGCTTTTTTCATTTTACTTACAGCTAATTATTTTTCGTTCGTTTCATTACTCTTTACAAAAATCATACAGTTACAGGAAAGGGCCTTTCGTTTGCTGTCCTATTTCGTTCTTCACACAAAGTTTTCTCTTATGTTCGACCGAATGGAATCAGCCATAAAATTTCTCTCTAAATCATTTCCATAATTTAACTGTTCCTCAATGACTTTATCCAGAGTAATTCAACCTAATATTCAACTCGGGATATCCGATCAAACTAATATAGCGTTAAATCTTCTCAAAACGACTCTTAAAACTGCTGATACCCGAGAAGAATTAGAACGTTCATGGATGGCCATTGAACAAGACATTGTAACCCAGGAACAGTTGGAAGCCAGACAACGAGAACGAAGAAATCTTCATTATCTTCCCACACCAAGGTTAGCGAAGTCCTCTATCAACTATTACCATATTTTCGGATGCCTTGACACTGTACTTTAAGCCTTAGTACAGACTCAGGAACAACAGAAGGTATGACTCAGAAATTTGTCACTGCCTTTTTATTCGAAATCCAATATCCTACAGTAGATCAAGCATTACAGATTGTAAGACAGAAAGTATTCAAGGAGGCACCTAGCTTGCCTTTGGAGCAAGAAGAGGATGAATGGACTGCACCTCTCCAGAAACTACAAGGTTGTTACAACATCAATGCCGATGAAGACGATGATCCTAGGAAGGTGAACATCGCAAAAACAGAAGGCCAGAGAGATGTGGAAGGACCAGGAGTTGAGATATCATTTATTGGATAGCCGATCAAGATCAAGAAAGTCAATATTGAAACAGAGAAAACACCGAAGATTGCAAATATTGGAGATTATTGAGATGTTGTCACTATTGACAAGATCACTGAGTTACTACATGAGTATCAGGACTTGTTTCCAACCAAGTTCACTTATATGAAGGGAATTAAAGGGCCTATTGGAGAGATGAGGATCCCTTTGAAACCAGATGCAAGACCAGTCAAAAAGAGACCCTGCAGGTTGAACCCTAAATATAAGGAAAAAGTGAAGATTGAGCTCGACAGAATGTTGGAAGCATGGATTATAGAACCTGTCAAAGAATTAGAATGGATTAGCCCTATGGTGGTACAAGACAAGAAGATAGGAGATATCAGGATCTGCGTAGATATTAGGAAGTTGAATGATGTATGTTTGCATGACCCCTTCCCTATGCCATTCACTGACAAAGTGTTAGATAATGTAGGAGGTCAAGAAGTATACTCTTTTACAAATGTATTTTCAGGATACCATTAGATCTGGATTGCCAAGGAAGATCACCATAAGACAACCTTTGCCACAGAATAGGGATCCTACCAATATATAGTAATGTCGTTTGGATTGAAGAATTACCCAACAATCTTTTCCAGGGTGGTAGTCGAACCATTCAAGGAGTTCCTACATAAGTTTCTAGAAGCATACTTTGATGATTGGACTATTTTTAGTTTATTGAAAAATCATATCGAATGTTTAAGGCTAATGTTGGACAAGTGTAGGCAGTGTCAGATTGCCTTAAACCTGAAGAAGTGCATTTTGTTTTCACCATTTGTAGTGTTGCTAGGTCATATTGTATGAAAGCAGGGATTGTTGGTAGATCCATCTAAAATTGCCATCATAGTTGATCTACCCCCTCCTACTTCAGTCAAACAATTGTGCACTACGTTGGGACACACAGGATATTACAGGAATTTCATTAAAGGCTATGCCTAGATTACAGCACTCATGGAGAAGCTTTCGAAGAAAGACTGTCAATTTCACTGGACAGAAGAATGCTAGCAGAACTTCGACACACTGAAACAGAAAATGGTTACTGTGCCTATTCTGGTTTTCCCAGATTGGAGTAAGGAGTTTCACGTGCATGTCGATGCATCTTCCATTGCATCAGAAGTTGTGTTAGCTCAACCAGGAATAGGAGACATCAACCACCCGTTATCCTTTTCTAGCAGGAAGCTATCAACAGCTGAGATCAATTACACCACCACTAAAAAAGAATGGTTAGCCATGGTGTATGCGATGTAGAAGTTCCTCCACTACTTGTTGGGAAGACACTTTAAAATTTTTATTGATCACTCCATGCTGAAATACCTAGTCAACAAGCTAGTGTTGGGGGGAAGAATACGCAGATGGATTCTGCTATTTCAATAATATGATTTTGAGATCGTAGTTAATCCAGGGAGAATGAACAAAGGTCCTGACCACTTGTCGATGTTGGAACATGGAGAAGAGCCTGCTAGTTTTGAGGATACACTACCAGATGCACAACTGCTAGCCATTAGAAATATTGATGACCACTTCGCAGGGATAGTCCAGTTCCTGTCAACAGGAATGGCACCAAATGAATATACAATCACCAAGAAGAAAAAACTAGTAGTGCGCGCTGCAAACTTTTCACTTATAGCGGGACAACTATACAAGATGGGACCTGATGAGATACTAAGGAGGTGTGTTATGGAAGCAAAATGACCATTGATCCTCACTGAAGCTCATGAAGGCATTGTAGGAGGACACTGTGTAGGGAAAGCAATTGCACAGAATATTCTTAGGGATGGCCTTTGGTGGCCTACTCTACACAGAGATGCTAAGGACTATTATAGATCCTGTGATGTATGCCAAAGAGTTGGGAAACCATTCAGAAGAGATGAAATGTCTTTAGCACCACAATTGACCCTACAAGAATTTGAGAAATGGGCCACTGACTTTGTGGAACCTATTAACCCACCAGGGAAGCGCACAGGAGCAAGGTACATAATCACTACGATAGAGTACTTGACCAGATGGGCCAA
Organism: Picea engelmannii; assembly: GCA_009831015.1. NCBI lineage: Eukaryota > Viridiplantae > Streptophyta > Pinopsida > Pinales > Pinaceae > Picea > Picea engelmannii. The sequence continues at coordinate 76,345 of ML827223.1, read as the reverse complement.
GCAAGACCAGTTAAGGACTGTAGTGCCACTACATCTGTGTGCTTCATATTTGATGACATCATAACCAGGTTTGGATGCCCGAAGATCCTTATGAGAGATCAAGGCACACATTTCATTAATAAAACAATTGAAGCCTTGACTGAGAAATTTACAGTCCACCATCAGAAGAGCACACCTTACCATCCACAAGTAAATGGGACAGTTGAAGCATTCAACAAGATATTGGAGACAACACTAATGAATATTTGCAGTGTCAATAGAGATTACTGGGATTTAAGAGTACCAACAGTATTATGGGCCTATAGAACCACTTGCAAGAAGCTAACAATGCAGACCCCCTTTAAATTGGTGTATGGTCTTGAGGCCATTGTCCCAATGGAATATTTGGTACCAAGCTTAAGAATTGTTGCCTTTACAGATATGGACAACACTGGCTCTATTCGAGGGAGGCTTGCACAGTTGGTTGAACTGGAGGAAGACATATTTATTGTTGGATTTCATCAGCAGATCCAGAAAGAAAGAGAGAAGGCCTACCACGACAGACACATCAAGAAGAAGGTATTTAAGCAAGGTGATCTAGTATTGGTATATGACAGTAAGCTCATGAAGCATCCTGGGAAGTTCATAACGCATTGGCTTGGGCCATACGAGGTCTCCTATGTTATAGAAGGAGGAGCTACGCAATTGAAGACTTTGAATGGAGAATGGAAGGAATTTTTGGTGAACGGGAGCCGGATGAAGTTATACTATGAAAACCAGCTACCTCGCATCTCCCCATAAAATCATGAGGAAAAAGGTCTAGGTACCAGGTGTAGTTGAAACTGGGTACCAGACACAGAAAAGACAGACTGCACAAGGGAGTACAAGAGCTGGAAGCACAAACTGCCCTTCACAGTCTAAAGAGGAAGCAAATCAGAGGGATCAGATCTAAAGTGCCTCAGAACAAGTCACAGGTGAGTGTTGGGGGCCTATTGGCCCTTGGTTATGGAAGAAAGAGAAGATCAAGGAATAAAAAGTCAAAACACGAACTGCGCGAAAGACACAGTGACCTTTACTGGGTTGAAGTAAGTAAAAGAGCAGAAAAGATAGACCGAAGTAAAAGGAAGCAAGACGTTGGATGAGGAGATCGAGGATGATAGATCAGCAAGGAAGATGGATCGTGGACAACTCATTAAGAGGAAAAAGACACTATTGGATGCTTTGGAGCACCGTGCGAGAAGGAAGGAAAGACAGGCTGGCGAAGCCATGAAAATGCGGGTCAAGTTGACCTAGGGTTTTAGACACATAGGGTTTTGGTATCTAGGGTTTTGACACTTAGGTTTTAGCCTAAAGGTGTTCGAGAACTATTGTAATGTATAAATAGAGGTCTAAAGGACCTAGGACGGGTTGTTTCTATTGTTGTTGGTGGTGTTATGGATGTTGTCATTGTCTTTTTTATCGTGTGATCGAGTGAGGATTATTGTGTGAGAGAGAAGTGTTGAGTGTATAGCCTTTTGGTATTGTAAGATCTTTAGCTGGGTGAGAAGATCAACCCTGCAGCTGGGTGCACAGGGAGGGGAGAGATAGAGAGAAGAAGAAAGAAGATATGCTAGATGAGAGCATAGAGAAGAACTGTATTCTTCATCTTAATATATTATAAAGCATAGATGTGGATGTAGCCCTAGAGAGAGGGTGAACCACATATGTTTTTTTTTTTGTGTGTGTGATTAGTGCTCTGTTCTTTGTCATTTGGTATACTGTTATTGTATTACTATGTTAGATCTGATAGATAGTAGTGCGGAGTAGATCTGAACTTGTAAATGATATATAATTGTTGTATTGATTTTGTATCGGATCAACTTGATATCCCCTTGGTTGTATACATCTCTGTCATACAACCCCCCAATAGCTACTTCGGGTGAGACTGCATGTGCTTCCCAGGTGTTTCCAAAACGGCCAATAGTTATGGCTTATTGGTGCGCGCTTGGAGATGAACCATGGGTTTGCCTCTGTGCCAACACTCATTCAAAGAAGATATTGGTAGAATCCTCCATTGTGATGCTCTTATTGCGAGCGACCATAATCGCCATCTTGGAAAAATGATCAATAACAAAAAAGAACACAGTCATTTCCCCGCTTGGCAGACAGAAGGCCCAACATGCAATCCATTGAGATGGATTCCCAGGGCTTGTCATAAGTAGACAGAGGAGTGTACATACCTTGTTTCTTAGTGGTCGGGTTGGCAATAACACAATCAATGTAGGACCGGATATACTTGTTGACATCATGTCGAAATTTTGACCAATACAAATGTCGTTGTAGAACTGCCACTATCTTTTGCATGTCGAAGTGTCCTGCAACCTGACTGTAGTGGGCTTCCCAAATCAGCTTCTCTAGCTCACTTGATGGAATACAGACATGACCCATATGGAACAACAACCCATCCTGAAGATGGAAATTAGTGACAACTATGTTTTCACCCAACATATGGTAGGCGTTAGTGAAGTCAGGATCTATCTCATAGAGGTGGGGCCATCCGAAGGTCTCATGGCCACAAGAGTCGATCATTGTGGTGAGTGTTGTGACTAGAGGTGGACTGAGGAAATCAACAACTCAGTTGGTACTTCATGTTTTATACTTGATGTTGAGGTGGAACTGCTTCAAATATGTGGACCACTTATGATGTCGACCATTCTGCAATTTTCCTTGTGTCTGCATGAACTGCAGCAGCTTATGATCATTGTGGATGGTTGTCTCCTTCTCGAGAATGTAATGCCTCCACTGGTGGTAGGCTTGCACAATGGATTAAATTTCTTTGTCATAAGTAGGGTACTTATAGATGAAATCTGATAGTGTCTCACTATGATATGCCACATGGTGGCCATGTTGAGTGAGGATTCTGCCCACAACATAGTATAAAGCATCTGTCTCAATCTCAAAGGGTTTTTTCAAGTCAGGTAATGAAAGAATTGGGTTTGAGCACAAGAGCTACCTCAAATCATTGAACGCTTTCTGTTGGGACAAACACCACACAATTTTTTCCTTACCACCACCCCTGCTTATTTAGATGAGGGCCCATGCAATATGGAAGAATCCCAACACGAACCTTGTAATGTCCCACTTTTGGCGATCTTAGAAAAATTAAATATTTAATTAATTATTTGGTTATGTTGTGTAAATTTAACTTGGCAACTAATCTTTAATTAATTATTATTTAATTTTAAGTGGCTTAAATAACAGATAAACATTATAAAGTCACATTATTAAAAATTTCTCTTCTAGAAGCTTTGAGGAGTGTCAAGTTAGATATTTCTAGAAAGATCCAATGAGCCTTTAAAAGGAGAGAAGAGCAAGTCATTTGTGAATATTAGATTTGGATCATTTTCTTGTGGAGTGCTCGGTGAGCCAGGGTTTTCATTGGGGTTTTGGAAAAACCCTTTCATTAGAGTTTGGCTTCGGTGATGAAACTATCCACCCTAGTAAAAAAAAGGAGGGGAATCCATCCACGGTTTCCACTTGAGATTTAGTCCAGTTTCATCTTTGGTGTTCTGTTTGAAGAGATCGGGCATTGTTCCAGGTTGTGTTGGTTATTATTGATGTATTTCAGCTGCCATAACAACCATTTATGCTTATAAAGTTGTATTCATTGATCCCGTAATAATAAAATTCCCATGTTATCTCTTACATTTATGTGTGCTTTGGGTGTGTATATGATATGTTTGAAGAAATTAAAAGGGTTTGTAGAAAAATTAATTCCCTAGTTGTATTTACAAATTAAAACCCTAGTTTTATTATAAATGAAATCTTATAGTGGTATCAGAGCATGATCTTCGACAACTGTGAGGGTTTGCTTCAGATTTTGGTTTAGTTTGTGGTGAAGAGGAGATCCCTTCAGTCCAATTCCAATTTCAGGGTTTGAGAATTTTTCTTCAGGAGGGTTTTTGAGATTATTTCAGAAAAGTGATTCGTCCCACTTGGCACAAATTGATAGAGGCAATCTCTGCAAGGCGAAATCCCTCTTATCTATGATTCAACTTTCCCATTGGAGATTTATTTCATGATTTGTCTCAGTGAATGGTTCAACAATTTTCCCAAAGGAGTCGATTTGTCTCTTTGCAGGATTAGAGAGGTCGGTTTCCCACTTTGGGAGGTCATTGGGCTTATTGGAGGACCACTTTCATTCATCACATCACCATGAGGACTCGTGAGGGTTTACTGTAGCAATCCATGAGGATAGGGGAGGTCGTTGATCAGTTTTGGCAGAGTCGTATGGGTTGTGGAAAATTGATAACTCACTGTGAGGGATGCTAGGGGCTATTTGGAGAGCTCGATCCTTATTTTCTTGCAACATTGTGAGGATAGGCAGGCCGCAGGGGTATTTGGATGACCCAAGTCTTCCCTTTGTGCAAGCAGTGAGGATCAAGAGAGGCCATGGGTATTTTTCAGGTTGAGAGGGATTCAGGACAGGTTGTGAGTTCTTGGGATAGCGATGGGAGAGATTGAGGTAGGCCGAGGGATTTAGGAAATGGTAGCGACTGAATTATCTTTGGCAAGGAGTTCGACTAGATCAAGAGGGTCAAACTTCTCTACTTCTAAGTACCATTCTCTATTATGGGGATAATATTCCATTGTGGCAATAATTTATGCATTGTTGGGTGAATTTATAAAGTTGAGACAAATTTCCTTCAATGTTGGACGCATCTACTCCTTGCTAGACTGAGCTATAGATCATGTGGTCGATTTCTGAGATTATTGTTGACCATTCCATTCATCTGGGACAAGTTTAATTATTGGGTATATTATTCTTGTATGTTGGGTTGATTCTTTATTTGCAGATTGAACTAGCTCCCTAGATGACTTATATTCTGGACAGGGCCGAACCTCATTCTATTTGGAGGCCGAGTATAGTTATAGGAGAGGTCAATTCTCTCCGTTGGAGGATGGGGAAGTATATATGTGTTGTTTGGTACATGATGGAAGTTTAAATAATCTCACTAAAATGCCTCAACACTCTACATTCCTCATACTTCCCACTATTATTTAGATCTGGAGTGCTAATGTAACCCAAAAATTTGCAAAAGTGGATTGCTTCAGTTTTCAATTTGTGGGTGGGGTGCACCTCTATAACCAAATCGTGGAAACAAAAGGGGAATAGCGTGCCATTATTTGTAGGTTGTGGGAACCTCAGCAAGGATCCAATTCATTACTATCAAATTGTGTGGGTCTCGGGAAGAGGGTGCATCATTATTTGTGAAATCGTGAGAGCTTCATAAGTGAGCTTTGTTAGTGCATATTGCTCTGATACTGCCCAACCCTTTCTCCTCAACAAATCTATCATTCAAATGTAGATCTAGATGTTTCTAAGGGCTGTTATAGTACATTGTTGTAGTTTCCATCATTCCATTTAATATCTTCATCAAATCGAACCACATGTCTGCTGACTAGTGGTGTTTAAAAGGAGATTATTGTTGCACATGTATTGTTCTCCAAGAATACATCTACAAGTTAGAAAAATTATATATATATATATATATATATATATATATATATATATATCAGATCTGTCATTGATGGTTTAGTTGTTGCCAAAATAGGTTGAATAATGTTATTACCATTTTCCATCACAACCTTCTATATTGAATGCAATAAAATTCTGTTGTGTGGGCCAAATCAAATATGGGACCCTTGAGAACTATTTGAAAAAAATATTTCAACCAAATAAACATCAAAACACATTAGCAACAAACACTAGACATATCAACAATAAAAAGGGGAGTCTTGTAGTGTTTGCAATCTGTTTGACGAAAGCATTGAACCAAGAAAACATATAATATACCAGCAGTAAGGCAAGGGATATTACCCACTGTTTGCTACAACAGTGAAGGGAAAATTGCATGAGTAGTACAAATTCTATATCATCAACCTAGGGAGTATATTACATAATTTTGGATTTGAGAAAGATGAAAACCCCTAAAGAACTTAGAGAAAAACTTGTGCAACTCATGCAAGAGTATCAAAAAAATTTAACAACCTTGTTAGAACATCTAGAGTGGTTCAAGGAGGTGGTAAAAGGATCCAAAACCCTTGATGAAGCAGAAAGATCACATCAGGATAGGAACTTGGGAAAGCCTCAGATTGACTGTTTGGAGCATGTAGCTGGACATGATAGGGATGTGTACATGGAAGCTGATCGAGCAATAGGCATTGATGATATGTTTGAACCTAGTGTGTTGATGGAGATTGTCATTAGTACCAAGGAGTGTTGAGATTTGTACCTTGGGAGGTGTTTCCCATGTGTTTTATCCTCCTTAGCACATGTGGGAAGATTTAGTCACTTTGTACCTAGTACTTTTGTCTATTTGTAATTTGACTTTGGTTAAAGTGCATTTTGATCACTTTTGGCAAAAGTGAACATTAAATCACTTTTTGGTGATTTTGGGAGACATGAGTAGACTTAGGGAACTTAACCCAAAAGTGGGTTATGAGTTAAAATTATTTGGTTTGATCTCATCCATTGATTTGGATTGATCTCAACCATTAATTCTTAGGTTTCCCTATTCTTGCCTAAAGAGGGGCAAAGGAGACAAAGGAGGGCACATAGTTCATGGAGAGTTTTGCTTACTTGAGGAGGAAGACTCTAGCTATGGATGAGAGGTCAGATGCATGAGGATTGTAGAAGGAGGCCGCTAGATTTCATTGATGGCATCTTGGAGCAGCTTACTTCTATTATTTACTGGAGAGATTCTTCATATGAGGAGGGCGCATGGCTTTGGCAGGATATTTTCTTCCTGGAGGGATTTCTAGCCATCAAATTTCAGTGATATCAGTTGCAGAGTGAGAACAGTAGCAGGAGATTCATTCCTGTGGAGGGGTTTTCCATTCTGGCATCACGGTTGTTTTCTGGAGCAGATCTGGTAGTTTACATGTGGGGCGCACCATCCTGGAGTGCTTCTGGCAGTTTGAGATTGTATATATTCTCTTCTGGAGTTGCTATTGTATCAGGTTCCATATTGTATTGTGTTTACTGTAACCCATATTTTCTTTACCTCATTATATACATCTATAGCTAAACTGGTTTTCCCCGGGGGGGTTTTGTCCAGGGTCATGTTGACCAAAAATACTGTGTCTACAAATGCATGTTATTAGCTCTTAGAATCTGTCCATATTTCAGCAGAAAAGATGTATTAGGTGTGTTGTATTTATTTGGTATGCATGTACTAATTTCCTATGCCTGAAACTACTTGCTAGAGCACCCAAATTGAAACTACAACCATAACAATCAGCATAAAACTAAAATGACTGTTGGCTGTTATAAAACAGAAGAAAATTAAAAAGAAGACAGCAGAAAACTTAGAGCCTTTTCTTGGTCAAAGACAAACCAAGAAGACAGCTGATAGGACCTGGAAAATTTCACATGGTATCAGAGCTTCGTTTGTTGATTTTTGGGACAGTTTGGACAGCAATTTGTGTGGCTGCCATATACTTTCATTAGGCAGATTTTGAGGACAGCCATTGACTTCTTCAGTGGTTGACACTTGGCAGAATTTTGTAGTGGATTTTTGGGCAGTGTGAGACATGTTGAGATCAGTCTCTTTTCACACCTACGCAGTAGGAGTGAGGCTGATTTCGTTGACCTCTTTTCACACCCATTTTGTTGGGAGTGAGGTCAGTTCACATTGTCTCTTTTCACACCTATTTTGACAGGAGTGAGACAGTGTGTTCCTTGGCAGAGCAGCATCAGTTGGGGATTGCAGATTGGCAGTGATGTCAGCATCTTAGATGCGAGTTGAGGATAGGCTAACTGGGGCTAGCAACTGGTCTTCTTGGAAGGCCAGAATGGTCTTCGTCTTGGAGGACCTCGAGCTATGGGATATAGTCGATGCGGTTGTTCCTACTATTCCTGTGACTGCTCCCGTCTTGGTGGCAGAATACAGGAAGAGGAACAACAAGGCGAAGAGGACTATTTCTGATGGAGTCCGAGATCACATTATACCCCATGTGATGGGGAAGGCTCATGCATATCAGATGTGGGCAGCGTTGACCAGCCTATATGAGAGCTCGAATGAGAACCGGAAGATGGTTATTCATGATCGACTCAGGAGCATTCGCATGCTCAAGGATGAGTCAGTTTCTTCATTTCTTGCTAGATTCACTCAGATCAGAGACGAGCTTGGAGCCATCGGTGAGGTGATTATGCCCAACTCTTTGGTGAGACAAGCTTTGCATAGCTTCACCAAACCGTGGGGTCCATTCATACAGGGCATTGTTGCTAGGGAGCATCTACCCACATGGGAGAGTATGTGGGATGACTTTTCCCAGGAGGAGATCAGATTAGCATCAGAGTCTTCTGGACAGAGGCAGCAGCAGAGTGGTCAGGGTGGAGAGGATCTTTCTCTTTGGGCAAAGGGAAAGAAGAAGGCCGGTCAGGGTGGTCGGCAAGGTCCCAAGACTGGGGGCCAGCCTCAGAGGAGTGGAGGAGCAGAGAGCAGCAGTGGTCAGAGTAGTGGTCATAGCAGTGGTCAGGGAAGAGATATGAGAAAAGTGAAGTGCTTTGTTTGTAAGAAGTTCGGGCACTATGCGGGATAGTGTCTGAACAGGAAGAAGAAGAAGGGTGGTACATCGGCTACAGCAGAGGAGACAGATTTTGAGACTCAGTTTCAGCAGGAGTGTGCATTTCCTGTTTGCTGCAGTTCGGTTGAGTATTCACCATATATCTGGTACATTGACAGCGGAGCATCGAGCCACATTACTAGTGTTCGAGAGCATTTTTCTGACCTTAGAGACACCGAGGTCAGGATAGATATCTCTCTTGGAGATAACAGAGTTGTTACAGTTGTTGGGATTGGCACAGTTTCTTTTAGGAGAGAGAACTTGTCACCTATATCGTTTACTGATGTTCTCTTCATCCCGGGGATGAAGAAGAACTTGATTTCAGTCTCCACCCTCCAGGATATAGGTTTTGAGGTCTCATTCAGGGGCACCGAGGTACTCATATACCCTCGAGGTTTCTCTATAGACTCAGGACAGGTGATTGGAGTGAGAGAGGGAGACTTGTATCGATTACTATTTCAGCCACTACATGCATTGGTGGCTAGTAGCGATAGCAGCGGACAGTTGTGTGAGTTGTGGCATCGCAGGATGGGACACCTACATCATGGGGCTCTTGGAGGAATGAGAGATATTGTGACTGGAGTGCCACAGATCAGCATTGAGCATCAGGATGTTTGTGAAGGGTGTGTGCTTGGCAAGTTTTCCAAGGCTTCGTTCCCCAGCAGTGACAGCAGATCAGCTAGGATACTGGATTTAGTACACACAGATGTGTGTGGGCCCATGTCTCGAAAGTCCTTGAGTGGTTATGAGTATTATCTCACATTTATTGACGACTACTTGAGGAAGACTTGGATCTATTTCCTGAAGGCCAAGAGTGAGGTCTTCGCACAGTTCCAAGAGTTCAGGGCTCTTGTGGAGAACCAGTCGGGAAAGAGGATTCAAGTCTTGCGGTCGGATAACGGGGGAGAGTATTCCTCGAGACAGTTTGTAGACTTCTATTCACAGCATGGCATCATGAGACAGATGACCATACCCTACAACCCCCAGCAGAATGGGGTTGCCGAGAGGAAGAACTGGGCTATTACTGGAGCAGCGAGATCTATGTTGCATGATCAGAGTTTGCCTTTGTACTTGTGCGCAGAGGCATGTGGTACTACAGTTTATCTACAGAACAGGAGTCCCCATAGGATTTTGGGGAATATGATTCCTAAGGAGGCCTTCACTGGGAGGAGGCTCGATGTCGAGCATATCAGGATTTTTGGATGTTCGACTTTCTCGCATGTCCCCTCGGAGAGGAGGAAAAATCTAGACCCCACAGCTCAGTAGGGGTTTCTAGTTGGATACTCAAAGGTGTCAAAATCCTATCGGATCTACATTCTGCCACTTAGGAAAGTGGTGGTGAGCAGAGATGTCAGATTTGAGGAGGATAGGGATTTTCCGAGATCTCTTGAGTCGAGCCGAGCAGTTGAGGATGATGTAGAGTTACCAGTTGCAGCTTCAGAGGGAGCACAGCCTCAATGGTCAGGGACACCATTTTCAGAGGTGACAGAGTCACCATGCACAGCTTCAGAGTCACAGGCACAACATGTTCAGTCAGATGGGGCACAGACTTCAGAGAGAGGTTAGACTTCAGGATCACAGAGTGTTGCGGTGAGTTTGAGATGAGTGATATTGGATTGATGCACTATGTTTGCACCCAATTCATCACTTGATGAGCAAATTAAGAGTGCTTACATGCCCAGTTGGGCTCTACTAGGCATGACAGCTGAGAAGTAAAAGGTTAGAAAGAGAAAAAACAGAGTTATAAACAAAAATCAAACTAAAACTAATTAAAACTAAGAGCATATGAAATAATGAGAAATAAATACAAATGGACCAATATCACCAATGTTTAAGTTGATCTTATTGATGAAATCCAAAGGCACAAAGAAGAAAGGGGACTTGGGTCCCTTCTTTCTCCAATGGAAGGCTCTTGAGGCCCTCAAAGCTTGCTCCCCTTACAATGAAAGGATGAAAATGTGGGTGAAAGAAATCCAAGCT
>ML827222.1:50550-61970 GCA_009831015.1 Picea engelmannii | reverse complement strand
GACCTGTTTAGGGTTCACTTAAGTCATTAATTCGCCGAATTTGCAGAGCCGACCCTGATTCGAGAGTCAAATCATCTTGGGGGCCGGTCCATAGGCGGTCGGGAGGCCGACTTAAGCAATTAATGCGCCGTATTAGCAGATGCACGGCTTTTTGTGTGGACAGTCACGCGTCGGGCGCGCATGCGCGCGTAACACGTTTTTGTCCCACGCATGTGCGCGCGCATAAAGCTGTTGTAAAGCGCCCTTCAATTTTTGGTTACTTTGTATAGTTTTTTACCCTTCTGGAATGCTGTGAACTTAATTCAGTGCCATGAATGACTTCATTGCTGTTTTGATGATGTGGAGTTCTTGTCGCCATGTGCAGACGAAATTTCAGTGATAACAAGGATTGTAACCAAAGGTTTAGTCACATTACCCCTCTTGTATTATGCAACATTTTGTTTTCTTGCACTATTCAACCAATTTGGTTTTCTTTAACTACCATGTGGTATCATGTGATTGGTCAAAGGGTACATGTGTCAACACCATAGGTATCCACATCATCTACCATGTACACTACCGCATCCTCTAGCGTAAGGCACCTCCTTTCTTTTATCTACAAGTGAAGGCCCTCTCTTAAACTATGCAGAGGTAACCTCTAAAAATACTCCTTATTCTTTGCAAGGTGCAAAGAACAAATGCATATTCAACTTGTTTGGGTCTCCAAATACTCAAAGATCCACATGCTCCATTATTCCACATACCCATAAACCCTTGTGGAATGTGGGGCATGGAGCAACAAGATCTACATAGAATGTAGAGGTTACACATATTGTCGCATAACCAAAACTTTCATACTCTAACCTTCACACAACCCTTTGTATTAGTTGCTTAATGTTAGAATATAATGGATGTGCTCATTTAACCATAGAAAATATCAATATTGTCACCCAACCATAGGTCGAAGCCACCCCCGAGCACCTTAACCTTGACAGAGAATCATTCCGGAAGAAAACCCTAGGCTAGATAGCCAAACAAGATAACGCACCTCTCTCTCCAAGGATAGCACACCAAACAAGAGTTGATTAGAGATTCCAAACCATAACCAAGAGATAGTCCAAGCCAAAACTAGAATCTGCTAGTTGCAGCAGCTGTAACGACAACTCTCCTCCAGACTTGCGCACAAAATGGCCAACTGCAGTGCGCACAAGTGTTGCTTCTGCAGTTCTAAGAATGCCTGCCAGAATGAAGACTAGCCTCCTATATTTATACTAAAACTGGCAAACTGCTTGGGCCGACTTCTCATTCCGGGTGCCTATTTACTTAGTATATAATATTTCTTTTGGTTGACTTCTTCTCTTGGAGGCTAATAACCTAATACAAGTTATTCTCTTGATCCAACTTGTCTTCTAGGGTTATTAGCCAACTAATTAGGGTTTCTTCTTGCTTCCCGGAATATTCTATTCTCATTAGGTTTACACGTGGAGGTAAATACCTCCCGCAAATACCATAATATGAACACTCCCTCCTAGCTAGGGAGGTATTGAAGGTAATGGTCTTGAGCACAAACATACCATTCATCTGGTAGCATCAACATAGTCGTATAGACTATCTCATGACTAGATCATGAGCACCATCATCACTATCAATGTCATCAGCTGCATCATCTCTTGAAACCATACTCCATATGAGTAATCAAACATGATGTTGGATAAGTCACTCACTCCATAAAGTGACACAAGAGCCATTCTTCTAATCCAGACATATGTCCTAGAATAATAAATGTCCTGAACCATTTTTTGTCTGGGAAATATATGTACATTGATCATCCATCTAGCTGATAATCATTTCCAACATTATTGATAGTTTTTAAGGCAATCATAACAATGCCATTCAATATAACACAATTGTGTCTATCCATAGAAGTACACAACTACAATCCAGTGGTACACTGCCACACCAAGTAGCACACAGTTACTTGATCAGTAACATATAGTCACAATCAGTGGAACACATCCACCACCGTAGTATACATCTATTGTCCGGAGACATACAGTCTCCATAAAAATCATAGCATCTGGTATCGACCTACAAAAAAAAAATTATTGTTATGATATAAATTGAATCATCTGGGCCATTCTTCCACTCACATCTGTGAGATATGGAAGAGCATCTGCCCTCATAAGGTAAAACATCAATGATGAGCTATCTAGACTATTCTTCTCAAGTAAGGAAGAATAATTGTCCTGATTTCTGAGCCTGGACCATTCACCTATCTGGGCCATTCCTCCGGCACTAAACAAAGTGAAACTTGGAGAGAATGAATATGCCCTAGGGAATGCATGTCCCTGATTGTTGAACCTGGACCATTCACCTATATGGGCCAGTCCTCCGGCACTAAACAAAGTGCAACCTGGAGAGAATGAATCTGCCCTAGGGAATGCCTGTCCCTGATTGCTGAACCTGGACCATTCACCTATATGGGCCATTCCTCCGGCACTAAACAAAGTGAAACCTGGAGAAAATGAATATGCCCTAGGGAATGATTGTCCGGACCATTTCAAAAGGAAATGATTGTCCTGCACCAAACTCCAAAACAGACCATTCTTCAAAACTGCTCACAATTGTTAGCTTCGAAAGAATGATTGTCCAATGAGGTAGACCAGTCTTCTTGACCATTACTAAGAGTATTTGTCAAGAAGAGAGACTTTCCTAGACCATTCCCTATGTTAACCACAAGGGGAATCATTGTCTATGATACATCAACAATCCATCGAACCATTTTCATTACGAAAATGACCGTTCGATCTGGACCATTTTCCGAACTGGAAAATGCTCGTCCGTCAGAAATCTCAAACCACTTTCCGAACTGGAAAGGAACTGCTCATCCTGGACCATTTTTCGAACTTGAAAAATGATTGTCCATGAATCAATAACACATCAGTGCTCCCTCCCAACATGGGAGTCATCTCTTCCTTTTTCAATAAGGAAGTCGTCTCCACGAGCTCCAACTTGAGTACACAAACTTTTTCATCTTGGACAAAGGCTTCACCAAAATGTCTGCTTATCTGCTTATTTGTGGAGATATATATTGGAGAACCACTTTCTCTTTTCTGGACTTCATCACGGAGAGTGTAATGCTTGATCTCAATGTACTTCGATCTTTCTAGAACATTGGTTTTCTCTGAAGGCTTCATATAGCTATGATCAATGTAGTATATCGTTGTTGGATTCATCTTTTGTTTCCTGCTAGTTCATAACATCGTGGCAGGGCTCAAACTGGAACATAGCTATGAGATTTTGTCATGGATCAGCAATCCATCATCCTGGATTTCTGAGTAACCATTCTGATACAATATCTCTGTTATAGAAAAAAAATCACCACACTTATGCTTTGTATTGAAGGATCTGCACCAAGTTGTTTGAATCCATACAAGATCTTCTTCCATGTACATACAAGGGTCTCCTTCTGGTATACCTCAAAGCCTTTGAGATTTATCTACATGTAAACTCCAACCTATGGATATTGCAGACGATATACTGGCTCATGTAGAGGTATGTTTGGTTTACAAGCAATCATCATAGTCTTCTCCCTCCATCTCGGAGAACCTCTAGTTCTGGATCTTGCAATGCTTTCATTCATAAGTCTTCCATACATTGTTCTTCATCACAACTTTCAGTTCCTCTGCTTGATTGTTTTTAGTGAGTTCATATCAGGCTGATAGTCTTGTGATTCTAGATACACTGACCGGTTGTTCTGTCTTTTCTTTCTCTCTTGGAATAATCATGTTCTTCCTCATGTTTCTCTTTAGCTCTTGGGTTCATGGAGTTTTCTATAGATTCCATGCTCTGAAGATTCCAACTTTTTTTTTTTTCATCATAGGATCATGGATGTGGATGGACAACCATGGATTACTTTAAGGCTTCTTTTCGAAGAAGACTTCTTCTGAAGTCACATTGAACATGTATTTATTTTCATGGTTGCTACCATGGATAGATACTTTATCATATTCAATGGATCATATAATTTAGGATTAGATCCCTCCTAATCCTTTATTCATGCATGAATGCATGTTCTTCTTTTGATAATATAATCTGCTCCCTCCATATATGACAGTCCACGCTTTATTCTGCATCCTTATTGCCTTCTGCAAAGTGTCACAAATCTTTTTCCAATTTCCTCTTGATTGCTAACTTCTTTTTGTCTTTACTTCTTCTAGGTTTCTTCAAGATTGATTCTGATAATAACTTCCACATGAAGTGTTACCAGGGGTTGTTAATGTACTTCATATTATCTTCTAAGAAATATATATGCAAGATATGTACAGAAAATATGGTATGTACAAGAACTATGAAGAGTGTTGTTTACCTTGTCTTAGAGGAAGAAGTTTGTTTCTACCTGCTTAATCTTCTTTGAAGGTTCCTTTTCTTCGGAAACCAATGCTTTGTGTGGTTCCTTCCTTTTCCTCAGCTCGGGACAATGATTATTGTAGTGACCATACTTTCGACAGTTGAAGCATTGTATTTCTGACGTATCTTTCTCTTGATTTGGCTTCTTCCTTGAACCAAACTTCCTTTTGTTCCTGAAATTCTTGAATCTTGTTGTGAAGGCTTGATCATCGTATTTCTTTTGAGGTTTCTCTTTTGCACTAATCCTTGATTTTTCTTGTGCACAACAAGTCCAAAGTTCTTCGAATGTAGGATACTCCTTCCTTGTGTTCATACTTGTGGAAAATGCATCCCATGTCTTGGGAAGACCGTCGAGTACTATATTTACCAGTTCCTTCTATGATATGACCTCTTCAATAGCTTGTAGTTGATCTCTTAACTGAGATATCCTCACAAAGTATGATGTTATGTTGTCATCATCATTCATCTTCATGCAACAGAGCTCATTCTTCATACTCATTACTTGTCCAATGTTTCTGACTGAGAAGAGGTTTGTTAGGGCATCATACATATTATTAGATGAGTCAATATGGGAGATGTAGGGTAACAAGTGGTATTTTATAGATTCCACTATGATACTCATGGCATTGATGTCATTGTCTTTGAACTTCTCCATAACTGCAACGTTTTGTGGTTCCTTCTCTTTTCCTTCTTCAAACTCTGGTTCCGCGATCTTTCCTTTCACGATATCCAACACTTTATTCTTGGCAAGGATGAGGTCAATCCTTGTCTTCCACACTATGAAGTTAGAAGCCCCATCTAACTTGTTTTCTGACTTCATAGAGTAAGTCATGGTTGCCTTGACTAGGTCAACCCTAGATTTGACCAAAAACTCAAACTTGACGTTTTTGCTTGCTGAGAGTACCAAGAGATGCGCTAGGATAGGGTGCACTAGTATATCCAGAAATTAGGTCAATCCCTTCACTTAAGGTGCCTCAACGAGAGGGTTAGGGTTTCTGCAACTCCACCTGCCAGTAACCCTAGCGGCAGTGCTTTGTTAACTGCTCCTGCTAGAAACCCTAGCGGTAGTTCTTCAACGAGCTTAGTATCCTTATGGTTATGCTCCCTTCCAGTGGTTAGACTGGATGAAGGAGTTGTGGGCCCATGACCTGTTATAATATAATGGATGTGCTCATTTAACCATAGACAATATCAATATTGTCACCCAATCATAGGCCGAAGCCACCCCCGAGCACCTTAACCTTGATAGAGAATCATTCTGGAAGCAAACCCTAGGCTAGATAGCCAAACAATATAACACACCTCTCTCTCCAAGGATAGCGCACCAAACAAGAGTTGATCAGAGAGTCCAAACCATAACCAAGATATAGTCCAAGCCAAAACCGAAATCTGCTAGTTGCAACAGCTACAACGACAACTCTCCTCCAGACTTGCGCACAAGTGTTGCTTCTTCAGTTCTGAGAATGCCTGCCAGAATGAAGACTAACCTCCTATATTTATACAAAAACTGGAAAACTACCTGGGTTGACTTCTCATTCTGGGTGCCTATTTACTTAGTATATAATATTTCTTTTAGGTGACTTCATCTCTTGGAGGCTAATAAACTAATACAAGTTATCCTCTTGAGTCGACTTGTCTTCTAGGGTTATTAGCCAACTAATTAGGGTTTCTTCTTGCTTCCCGGAATATTCTATTCTTGTTAGGTTTACACATGGAGGTAAATACCTCCCACAGCTACCATAATATCAACACTTAGGTCACTTAGTCTTTGTGTAGAGTGTGGAGCTAACAAGCTCATTCAGACTTGACCAAAAGTCCAGATAATGAAAACTTGTGTGTCTCTTTTGCCTTAGTATTTTTCCTCCTCTCACACCTTGTGATTTTCTATACTATGTGAAATGTGAGGCATGGAGCTAAGGCCCACTATGCCTTTCCCACACCTCCACATGCATAAAAATGCCTCATCATTTGCATACCTTAGCCATTTTTCAAAGGAAACCAAGGACTCCTCTAAGGCATGAATTAGAGTGCTTCAAGCATAGAATTCAAGGGTTCTTAAGGACATGAGAATGAACCAAAGTATAAACTATTAGCCATTTAAATATCAAGGATCCATTTGGATAATTTAATCTTAGATTAACTTAGAAAAAATGGGCATTTGTGTCAACAATTGTAGGCATATTTCATATGCGTGCCAACATTTAGCATAGTTAGTTTCATAATTTTGTTTGGTTAATTTATTTTCATTATTGGCATGCATTTCCATTTTGTAGCTAGATTAATATAGTGCTACTTAGTTGTGTTGTTAGACATTAAGGGTTGTGGAGTGCGACCTTAGTTGCAAAACCCCTTAATTAAGAAACTGGATTATTGGACCTCTTCAAACAAAAGGTGTTGTGCACTCTCGGATCTATTTTGCATTAGGTTGATCATTTGGGAAATTGTTTTTAATTTACCTATACCGGAACTTGGTCACTCCTAAATTTGATTCCACTATTGCCACTGAAACTCCTAAGATTTTGAATTCGACATGTAAAGCTAACCCTTAAGACATTGACTTGAGGTTGTGACAAAATCATGAGATGCAAAGACACCAATACCAATGTCCCATTAATTCTCTAGCTACTTTTATAAAAACCTTTACTTTCCCTAAATCGCCAATTATGTTGATCCTTGATAAAGGCATAAAAAACCTTTCGTGCCTTACAAATTTCTAGCCTAATTTATCTAATAAATTGTAAGGGTGCAACATTAAGGTTTGCAATCATCCTCTGGGGAAAGCTAATGCTATACCTCCAAACCAAAATTTTGTGTGGTTCCCTCTTCCTTGTAGCCTCTCGCTTCCATTAGCACTTAGATTACGTTGTCAACACTTATGTCAAATCCATTCTAAAATGTCTTCTTTTTACAAAATATAGCTCAGAAATACACTAAGTCATACACAGATTTCAACCTCCTATTAAGCTTCAATAGTAAAGCATTAAACCCAATATTGAATTGTACTTAATGAGCAGAAACACTAAATGACATAGATCTAAAACTAAAATCAACAGTGGAATATCAATGAACAGTAGACAAATTTACACATTTGGCACATGAAAATTTTGGGCTATGCTCCATGAAGAAACCACAAGAAAAATTCACACTTTAAGGAGATTTTATTAATGAGCTTCTAGGGAAAATATTGAGTTATAACAACAATAAAAAAAAAAAAACATTAAACACAACAACTTTGCTCCACAAATGAGCACATAAATTCCTTGAGAATCGTGCCAAAACCAACTTCCTCAGTTTTTTTGCATTGTAAGGTCATGTACATCAGAAATGAAGTTGTACGGTTCTCAAAAAATGTGCCCAGATTAACTAGAAATGCATAGTACTCAGTTGCACAGATTCCCACAACTGAAACACCTCAAAACTCATGCCAAAGTCAGCTGAACTTGTTGCCTCGAATTTAGTGTATTTTCTCGGTTATATGGACAACCATTAATGTTGTACGGAATCCTCATTTGGATGTTGTACGGACTAGTCTATAATGTTGAGTTGTTTCTCTTCGGAGTTGATGCAGATGGATATAGGTGGACACCCACCTATTCCAACTGGCTCATCTTGACAGTTTTAGTTCAGCATGTCTCTCTGTAATGATGACATTTCTTTGTAATTGTGGGTTATGCACTTCCGGGGTTGTCCTGAAGCCCTACACAACATCCAGGTGGATATTGGTGGCCTCCCACCTATTCTAACTACCTTATTTTTAAATTTTTCATATCAGTACATCTTTCTGTACTTTCAGGGTCGTTTTGGGGCCCTAAACAGTGTTTTTTTGGCTTGCCACAGTCAAACTGTCTGATTCGAAATTATGGGCAAAACAAAATGAATGACAGATTGAATACCATAACATAGACATACAGGGAACAACAATAGATATCCAGTGAACAATAACTTCTATTGAATAAATAAAATAGGTTGAAATTGTAAAACTGCATAACTGAAACAACTTGCTCGAATGGTGGTAGTTATCTATGAGAAGAGATGTTGTCTCTACGCGCATCCATTTGAGCAGAATGATTACAATGAGGCTCTAGAGGCCTTTTTAACATTATTCATGAATGCCAAAACCCTAGACATCCAAAAACCTAACCCTAGGAGATGAAGCGCCAAAAGCTATGTGGGCCCCGATGGGTAAGTTGGTACCTCAACTTCCCAGGGTCGTAACTTTTGCATACGACATATGTTTTAAGCGTGTGATAGCCCATTGGAAAGTTCTTTTCGAGAAATACACATTATGCCTTCAAACTCTGAATCTGTCTACAATTTTACTGTGGCAAGCCAAAAAAAAAAGCATTGTTTAGGGCCCCAAAATGACCCTGGAAGTACAGAAAGATGTACGGATATGAAAAATTCCAAACTAAGATAGTTGGAATAGGTGGGAGGCCACCAATATCTACCTAGATGTTGTGTAGGGATTTAGGACAACCCCAGAAGTACAGAACCCACAATTACAAAGAAATGTCATCATTATAGAGAAAAGTGTTGAACTAAAACTGTCAAGATGAGCCAGTTGGAATAGGTAGGTGGCCACCAATATCCACCTAGATCAGTCCACCCCCCTTAATAAGAAATGGTATCTATTGCGTTGAGTGCACCCATTAGGTTAGGAAACTTTTGTTGAATTTGGCCCCAAGTGAGACACTTGCCTTGGTGCAGAAGATGCCCGGCCTTGACAACCCGATAAATTTAGATCCTCTGTTGGCGAGTGCCCTTGACCTATTTGTCCACTATATGATCAGTGGATTATTGTTCCATGCAGTCACGGTTGAGCTCGGTTGGTTTCAATTGTTCTTCGATCTTCGAGGTGTCCAATAATGGTGGAAAATATGGCCGAAGGAGTTCCACATTGAACACTGGGTGTAAGCCAAGGAAGGGTGGAGTGTTGAGATCAAAATCATTTCTACCCACAGCCTTGGTGATAGTGTAAGGCTCGTAGCAAAGTGGGCAGAGATTCCAATGGGGCCCTATAAGGCTCTCTTTCTGCAAATGTAATCAGACCTTGTCTCCCACTTGAAATTGGTTCAGTGCCCGTTGTTGATCATGGCGTTGTTTGTACTTAGCATTGGCTTTCTGCAAAATTTCATGGACCTGTTGGTGGATGTACTGAATCCGATCAATGAATCTAGTGGTTTTTTCGACCTCAAACTGAACATGGGAAGATTATTCCTATGTGGTTGCAAGAGGTAGTGCAACATCAATGGGACCCAAGGGTTGGAATCCTAGCCCCACCTGAAATGGGCTATGGTCAATGGAGATATGGAGAGCCTTGTTGTAATTGTGTTGAACATAGGGAATACTCTCATCCCATGTTCGCGGATTCTTAGAGTTGTACATGTGTTGGATGTGCACAGTCATCCGATTGACGACCTTTGTTTGGCCACCGGTTTGGGGGTGGAAAGCAGTGGATTTATTGAGCTTGGTGTCCAACACTGAACAAAGACTCGACCAAAATGTGTTAAGGAACTTTTTATCCCGATCTGAGGTGATGGTATGTGGTATCCCAAAATGTACCCACACTCGTTCGTAGAAGAGCTTGGCAGTATCTACCGTTGTGATGCTCTTCTTGCAGGGTGTGATAATGGCCATCTTCGAAAACCGATCAACCACCACAAATACACAATCATTTCCGTGCTTGGTGGACGGAAGGCCAGACATGTAATCCATTGAGATGGATTCCCAAGGCCTCCCAAGGAATCTCGGGAGTAGGAAGAGGGGTTTATAAGCCTTGCTTCTTAATGGATGGCTTGGAAATGGCACATGCAGTGCAAGATATGATATATTTGTTGACATATTGTCGAAGTTTTGGCCAATAAAAACGTTTTTGTAGAATGGCCAGAGTTTTCTCCACACCAAAATGTGTTGCCATTCGATTGTATTGAACCTCCCAAATCATCTTTGCACACTCACTTGTGGGAACACATAGGTGGCCCAGATGGCATAACAATCCATCCTGGATGTGAAAATTGGTGACATTCGTGCCTGTACCCAAGAACTGATAAGTGGTGGCGAAGTCAAAGTCACGTTGATGCCTCATTCCCATAGGAATGGAGAATTTTTTTATCTATATGGATATTGGTGGCCACCCACCTTTTCCAACTAGCTCAAAACAATTTTTTGACAATTTTGGCAATTTACTATTTTTAGCAGTTTTAACTTCCGGGGCCATTTTGAGGGCCTAAATGAATGTTTTTATGGATAGATCTCCTCAACGATATTCAAATGAATAATTGAGCCCCCAAAATGAATCTCCTCGACAATATCTTTCCAACGGGCTATCACACGCCTAAAACAGAGATCGTATGCAAAAGTTACGACCCTGGGAAGTTGATGTACTAACTTACCCAAACGGGGTCCACATGACTTTTAGCGCTTCATCTCCTAGGGTTAGGTTTTTGGATGTATAGGGTTTTTGGCATTCTTGTTTATTGTAAAAAGGCCTTCAGAGCCTCATTGTAATGTTCTTCTGGCGAATGAGCGCATCCGTCACATCTCTTCTCAGAGATAAGCCGCCACCATTCCAGCAAGCTTGTTTCCACTGCATTTTACAGTTTCAGCTTATTTCATTATTGAATAGAAAATCGGTTTTACTGTATCTCTGTTATTTTGTGCTAAGAATATGTTAATAATCTGTATTCATTTCGTTCTTCTCATAAAATCTGGATTAGTGGTATCAGAGCAATCTGCTCCTTGTCGTCTTAATGCATGTCCCCAACGAGGTCAGAGTACAAAGAGTTGGGTCTTGAGCTTGCTTCTCTTGAGGAAAAAATCTCTCGCACGCCCAAGCGACCTCTCATGGCAGGAGAAAATAAAGATGACGGGATAGGATATCCTTTCAAACTGTTGATTGAGGAATCCCTCACGCAACAGAGGAACGCGATGATGGATAGTTTCGCACAAATCCTTCAGCGGCTGCCAACAGGCGACGCATCTTCTTCGAACGGAGGCGCCACCCCCTTCAAGGTACAAATAAACTTTGATAT
>ML827222.1:20716-50397 GCA_009831015.1 Picea engelmannii | reverse complement strand
AGAAAAGATTACTTTTGCGCTCCTCAAAGTCATTCCCCATGTCAAAGATTGGTGGGAAACCTTATGTGAGAAAAAGGAAACAGAGGAAACCTCATTATTTTCAGTCACGGCCACCTGGGAATCCTTCAGGGATGATATTAAGGAACAATACTACCCTGTCAGAAGTTACGATGACCTGTATACCAAATGGACCACATTGCGGCAAGAAAGAGACCAAGCAGTGCCAGATTTCATAAATATATTCCATACCTTACGCACCAAGATGGGTATCAAAGATTCAGAGCGACATCTGGTGCTCAAGTATCACGGTGCTTTGCATAGATACATCCAGACCGAAATGGAATTTCTGGACATCTCATCCTTGGGCGTGGCCTACCGATATGTCGTCAAAATCAAGCAGAAGCTCAAACAAAAGACACAGCAATTTGGGCCTGTGAACCCCTCACAACAAAAGCCAGGAAAGGGAGGCCCCAACCCACAGAACAAAGGACAGAGAAAATATGGACAGTATCAGGACTACCAGTCCAAGCTGCAAGCAAAGAAGGACACTGGAAAGACAAAGAAAGATACCGGGAAGTGGTGTGACTTCCATAAGAGCACTTGGCATAACACTGTTGACTGTCGCTCGAAACAGTCGTTGGTGGCCGAAGTGAAAGCCTCTTAATCAGATGCAGATTTTGACTCTGAGCCAGAACTAGAAAGGGAAAGATGGATCATTAACGCGGAACCCAGTGCCACCGTTGCTACCACTAAGCTCCATCTTGGTGAACCAAACGAGCTAAAAGAGGGAGAGCGGCTCTTCCATTCACAGATGTGGGTAAAAGGCACCCCGCTGCACTTCATTGTTGATAGCGGTAGCCAAAAGAACCTCATGTTGGCAGAGGTCATCAATCGGCTATCCCTGCCAACAATGTCGCACCCACAACCCTACACGATTTGATGGCTTCGCCAAGGAAGCGATCTCCGTGTCAACCAACAGTGTCGATTTTCATACAACATCAAGCCCTTCAAAGACGAGGTATTGTGTGATGTTGCTCCTCTTGAATTTTGTGATTTTCTTTTGGGCCAACCTTATTTATAGAAACACCATGTTGTATATGAGTCTAGGCCTCAGAGTGTTATTATTACTTTGAACAGGAAATTGTACAAGATACCCGAGGCAGTCCCACCTAGTGTTATTTCCTTGATCTTTGCTAAGCAATGCAGGAAGGTCATCTCTCAGAAGGGGAAGTTTGTCTTCTTCGTGATTCGCTCTCAGAATAAGTGAAAAATCACAGCCACATCCAGGGTCTCTGCAGCCAACCTCTCCATACAGCAGAAGCAAGTAGATAAGGTCGTGGAAGAATACTCAGATATCTTCTCCTCACCTACAGGGGTACCTCTTCACTGCCAGGTCAAGCACCCCATCGATCTAACCCTTGGCGCACCGCTTCCCAATGGGCCAGTCTATCGTCGCTCTTTGTTAGAGAATGAGGAGATCAAGCGACAGATCCAAGAACTGCTCCACAAGGGGCACATTCGCCCCAACTCATCACCTTGCGGGAGCCCAATCGTGTTGGTACAGAAGAAAGATGGAACCTGCCGACTATGTATTGATTACCGAGCTCTGAATAAAATCACAGTCAGAAACCGGTACCTGATTCCCTGAATCGACGACCTCCTTGATCAACTCACGGGGGCCAAATACTTCAGTAAGATTGATCTGAAGTCTAGCTACCACCAGGTCCCGATAGAACAGACAGATGTATGGAAGACTGACTTCAAGTCAAAGGAAGGCCTTTTTGAATGGTTGGTCATGCCCTTTGGTTTGACAAATGCTCCAGCCACTTTCATGAGGATGATGGGAGATATCCTACAACCATTCACTAATACTTTTGTAGTGGTGTATCTGGATAACATTCTAATTTATAGCAAGACTTGGGTCGAATGCTTGCATCATATTCAGCAGGTTCTGCACACCCTGCGACAGCACAAGCTATACACAAGCTCCTTCAGCATGGACATGGTCCATTACCTGGGCTACATCATTGATCAGCATGGCGTACATGTGGATCCAACCAAGATTCAATTCATTTGTGACTGGCCAGCCCCAACAACACTCACTAAGCTCCAGAGCTTCTTGCGCCTTGCCAATTTCTATCGCAGGTTCATGTTGGGATTCTCCCATATTGCATGGGCCCTCAGCGAAATAAACATGGGTGGTGGTAAGGCAAAATTTATACGTGGGGTCAGTCCCAACAACAAGCGTTAGATGATTTGAAGCAGCGCTTGTGCTCAGCCCTAGTACTTTCATTACCAGACCTACAACATCCCTTTGAGATCGAGACAGATGCTTCAGACTATGTTGTGGGCGTCGTTCTTCTCACTCAGCACGGCCACCCTATGGCCTATCATAGTGAGACACTGTCAGATATTGTTCGTAATTACCCTACTTATGACAAAGAAATGTACTCCATTATGTAAGCATTCCGCTAGTGGAGACATTACATTCTTGAGAAGGAGATAGTCATCCACACTAATCATACGCCACTTTAGTTCATGCGGACACAAGGAAAATTACAGAATGACTGCCATCAAAAGTGGTCCACATACTTGTAGCAATTCCACCTCAACATCAAGTATAAAACAGGAAGCACCAATCACGTCGTTGATTGCCTCAACAAACTGCCAGTCGTAACACTCACCATAGTGCTAGACTCTTGCGGCCATGAGACATCTGGATGGCCCCAACTCTATAAGACAGACACCGACTTCGCCACCACCTACCAAATGTTGGGTGTGAACGTAGTTGTCGATAATTTCCATCTTCAGGATGGGTTGTTGTGTCGTATGGGCCATATCTATGTTCCATCAAGTGAGTGAGCAAAGCTGATCTGGGGATCCCACTACAGTCGGGTGGTAGGACACTTCGGTGTCGAAAAGATAGTGGCGATGCTACAGAAACATTTCTACTGGCCGAAACTTCAACAGGAGGTCAACAAGTATATCATGTACTGCACTGCCTACGCTATTGCCAAGCCAACCACTAAGAAAAAGGGCCTATACACCCCTCTTCCTACTCCTGACAGGCCATGGGAATCCATCTCAATGGATTACATGTCGGGCCTCCCATCCACCAAGCGGGGAAATGACCGTGTTTTGTGGTTGTTGATCGCTTTTCTAAGATGGTGATTCTGGTTTCCTGCAAGAAGAGCATCACAACAGAGGCCACTGCCAAGATCTTCTTTGAATGAGTCTGGGTACATTTTGGAATCCCACAAACCATTGTCTCAGATCGGATAGTAGATTTCTCATCACATTCTGGTCGAGCCTCTGGTCACTGCTGGACACCAAGCTCACCAAATCCACGGCGTTCCACCCCCAGACAGATGGCCAAACCGAGGTTATAAATCGAATGATTGTGCATATCCTTCGCATGTATAATTCAAAGCACCCTCGCACATGGGATGAGAGCCTTCCCTATGTCTAGCATAGCTACAATCGATCCCTGCATAGCTCAACCGGCCACAACCCCTTTCAGGTGGGGTTGGGATTCCAACCATTGGGTCCCATAGATGTTGCACTTCCCCTTGCAGTCACCTTGACCGACTCATCTCCTGCTCCAACTAAAGCTGACAAAGCCACCCGGTTCATTGAGCGGATCCAACACATCCGAAAATAGGTTTAGGATATCCTACAGAAGTCCAATGACAAGTACAAACAACGCCATGATCAACATCAGGTGCCACATAAGTTCCAGGTGGGCAACAAATTTTGGTTGCACTTGCAGAAAGAATGCCTTACAGGACCCCATCAGAAGCTTTGTCCACTCCATTATGGGCCATACACTATCACCAAGGTCATGGGGGATAATTATTTTGAGCTCAACATTCCTCCTTTCCTTGGCCTGTACCCAGTTTTCAACGTGGATCTTCTTCGCCCTTATTTCCCACCATTATTGGACACCTCAGAAGTAGCAGAATAGCTGACACTAACAGATCTCAGCCCCGACTGCATACAACAGGCATCCAATGATCATATTGTGGACACACAAATCAAGGGCACTCGACAACCAAGGATCCAACTTTATCGAGTCGTCAAAGCAGGGCAACTCCTGCACCAAGGCAAGTGGCTCACCCGGGGCCAAATTCAGCAAAAAATTCCTCATCTAATGGGGGACCTCAACGCAATGGAGACCATTGCTTCCTAAGGAGGGAGGATTGATCCATATGGATATCGGTGGCCACCCACCTTTTCCAACTGTTTCAAAACAGTTTTCTAACAATTTTGGCAATTTACTATTTTTAGTAGTTTTAACTTTTGGGGCCATTTTGAGGGCCTAAATGAATTTTTTTCGGGATCGAGCTCCTCCATTATATATGAAGGTGTAATTGAGCCCTCAAAATGAATCTCCTCAACCATACCTTTCCAACGAGCTATCACATGCCTAAAACGGAGATCGTATGCAAAAGTTACGACCCCGGGAAGTTGATGTACTAACTTACCCAAACGGGGCCCACATGACTTTTGGCACTTCATCTCCTAGGGTTAGGTTTTTGGATGTCTAGGGTTTTTGACATTCTTGTTTATTGTAAAAATGCCTTCAGAGCCTCATTGTAATGTTCTTCTGGTGAATGAGTGCAACCGTCACATCTCTTCTCAGAGATAAGCCGCCACCATTCCAGCAAGCTTGTTTCTGTTGCATTTTACAGTTTCAGCTTATTTCATTATTGAATAGAAAACCAGTTTTACTGTATATTTGTTATTTTGTGCTAAGAATCTATTAATAATCTGTATTCATTTCATTCTTCTCATAAAATCCGGATCAATTGTGGTGAGTGCAGCAACGTGAGGGCGACTAAGGCAGTTAGTGATACGATTTGTGCTCCTTGTTTTATACTTGATGTTGAGATGGAACTGTTGTAGGTATGCGGACCACTTTTGATGGCGGTTGTTCGACAACTTCCCATGTGTCTGTATGAAATGCAGAGGCTTTTGATCAGTGTAGATGATTGTCTCATTTCCCACAATGTAATGTTTCCATTGACGACGGGCTTGCACAATGGAATACATTTCTTTGTCATAGGTGGGGTATATACAGACCGTATCTGAGAGTGTCTCATTATGGTATGCTACTGGATGACCGTGTTGAGTGAGAATTGTGCCTACAACATAGTCATATGTATCAATATCAATCTCAAACAGTTGTTGCAGATCGGTTAAGGAGAGTACTGGAGTTGAGCACAAGCGATGCTTCAGATCATCAAATTCTTGTTGTTGTGCCTTCCCCCATGCAACTTTTTCTTGCCACCGCCCTTGGTTACTTGGCTGAGGGCCCATACAATATGGGAGAATCCCAACACGAACCTTTGGTAGAAGTTGGCAAGCCCCAAGAAGATCTAAAGCTCAGTTAGTGTGGTTGGGGCTGGCCAATCACGAATGACTTGGATATTAGTTGGATCCACATGTACCCCATGCTCATCAACAATGTATCCCAAGTATTGGACCATTTTCATGCCAAAAAAGAATTTTTCCAAGTTGGCATATAGTGTGTGCTGTCGTAGAGTGCCCAAAACCTATGTTTCATGTGCTCCTCCCAAGTTTTATTGAAGATGAGGATGTCATCCAGATATACCACCACAAAAGAGTTGGTGAAGGGTCTCAATACATCATCCATCAATCTCATGAAAGTTGTTGGTGCACTTGTTAAGCCAAAGGGCATGACCAACCATTTGAAGAGACCTTATTTAGATTTGAAAGATGTCTTCCATACATCAGTTCATTCGATGGGAACTTGGTGGTAGCCAGACTTTAGGTCAATCTTGTTGAAGAACTTTTCCCCCTTGAGTTGGTCAAGAAGGTCATCAATTCGAGGAATTGGGTACCGGTTCCTGACTGTGATTTTGTTTAATGCTCTGTAATCAATGCAGAGCCACCAGGTCCCGTCTTTCTTCTGCACCAAAAAAATCGAGCTTCCGCAACGGGGAGGATTTGGGTCAGATGTGCCCCTTTTGAAGCAACTCTTAGATCTGGCACTTTATTTCATCATTTTCCATCAGCAAGCGTTGATATATTGGTCCATTAGGCAGCGGTGAACCGAGGGTTAGATCAATTGGATGCTTGACTTGGCCGTGCGTCGGTACCCCGATGGGTGAGGAGAAGATGTCTATGTATTCTTCCACGATCTCGTTCACTTGCTTCTGTTACAAAGAGAGGCTTTGTGTAGAGATCATGAATTTGGCGGTGACATTTTGCTTACTGCAAGCACGGATCACAAAGAAGACGAACTTCCTGGTATATGAAATGACCTTACTACATTGCTTAGCAGAGATTAAAGAAATAGTGGTAGGCGGAGGTACCTCGGGTATCTTATACAATTGTCTACCCAAAGTAATAATAACATTATGGGGTCTAGACTCATACACAACATGTCGCTTCCACAAATATGGTTGGCCTAAAAGAACATCACAAACTTCAAGGGGATAAATATCACACAATACCTCGTCTTTGAAGGGCTTGATGATGTAGGGCAGACAACACTGTTGGTTGACGTGAAGATCTCATCCTTGGCAAAGCCAACCGATGGTGTAGGGATATGGGTGTGGTGTTTTCAACAGGTCCAACTGCTTGACAACCTCTGTTGAGATCGGGTTCTTCTGACTGCCACTATCGACAATGAAATGCATCAGAGTCCCCTTTACCCGCATATGTGAGTGAAAGAGGCATTCCCCTTCCTCTAGGTCTTCTGGTTTTCTTGGTTGGAATTTGGTGGTAGCGACAGTGGCACTGGGTTCAACATCGATGATCCACTTCCCACTTTCTAGATTTGATTCAGAGTCAGAATCTACCTCTGACTCAGAAGCTTTCAGCTTGACCACTAGTGATTGCTTGGAGCGACATTCTTTGGTGTTGTGCCAAGGGATTTTATGGTATTCACGCCACTTTCCTGTGTCCTTCTTCGACTTCTCAATACCTTTCTTGGGTTGTGGCTTGGACTGGTTGTCCTGAGAGCGACCATCTTTTCTCTGTCCCTTGTTTGGTGGGTTGGGACCGCCTTTTCCCTGCTTTGGTTGTGAGTAATTTGCAAATCCAAACTCTCGCCTCTTCTGATTAAATTTTTGCTCGATCTTGACAGCATATCTATAAGCCGCACCTAATAATGCGATGTCCAGAAAATCCATTTCTTTTTTAATGTATTTGTACAGACATCTACGTATTTGAGCACCAGATGTCGTTCAGAGTCTTTGATACCCAATTTGGTGCACAGAGTATGGAAAATATTGGTCAAGTATTATATTGTATGGTCCCTTTCTTGACGCAGCGTGGTCCATCTTGTGTATTTGTCCTCATAGCTTCCAACAAGGTAGTATTTTTCTTTAATGGAATCCCTGAAGGAATCCCAGGTGGGGGCGACTACAAATATTGCAGATTCCTCTGTGGCCCTTTTCTCATAGTATGTATCCCACCAGTCCTTAACATGGGGGACGATCTTGAGGAGTGCAAAAGTAATCTTTTACCTATCGGAAAAATTGTGGACCGAAAAATACCCTTCGAGCAGATTCAACCATTTATCTACAGCATGTGCATCTATCAATTCCTCAAATAATGGAATATCAAAATTTACTTGTACCTTGAAGGGGTTACGTGGATGCTTGATGAAGATGTGTCTCATGTGGGAAGCCGACGAAGGATCTGTGCAAAGTTGTCCATCATCTCATTCCTTTTCCGTGCAAGGGCTTCCTCAAGCAACAGTTTAAAGGGATCTCCTGCTCCATCATATTTCTTCTCGTCCCCCATGAATTGTGGTCGGGTTCGGCACGAACGATCTTGTAAAGGCTCGAATGGTTCGAGTCCCAACTTACTGTACCCAGATCTTGTTGGGGACATGCACAAACAAAAACAAATAAAGAGTAGACCTCTATGATACCAATGATCCGGATTTATGAGTGAAACGAAATGAATAACATATTGAATACCATAACAAAGATATACAGAGAACAACAAAAGATATCCAGTGA
Source organism: Picea engelmannii (assembly GCA_009831015.1). Lineage (NCBI taxonomy): Eukaryota > Viridiplantae > Streptophyta > Pinopsida > Pinales > Pinaceae > Picea > Picea engelmannii. The sequence goes on along the minus strand of ML827222.1, from coordinate 42,400 downwards.
ACAATAACTTCTATTGAATAAATAAAATAGGCTGAAATTGTAAAATTGCATAACTGAAACAACATGCTCAAATGGTGGTAGTTATCTCTGAGAAAATATGTCATTGATACACGCATTTGTTTGAGAAAAATGATTACAATGAGGCTCCAGAGGCCTTTTTAATATTACTCATGAATTCCAAAACCCTAGACATCCAAAAACCTAACCGTAGGAGATGAAACACCAAAACTTATGTGGGCCCTGATGGGTAAGTTGGTACATCAACTTCTCGGGGTCGTAACTTTGGCATATGACCTCCATTTTAGGTGTGTTATAGCCCGTTGGAAAGGTATTTTCAAGAACTACACACTATGCCATCAAACTCTGACTTCGTCTACAATTTGACTGTGGAAATAAAATAAAATAAAATAAACATTTTTTACGGCCCCAAAACAGCCTTGGAAGTACAGAGAGATGTACTAATATGAAAACTTCCAAAATAAGCCAGTAAGAATATGTGGGTGTTGATGCTCAAAAGCGCAACATAGAATACCTACTTGCAAATGGTTGCAACACCTTTTTATTTAGTTATATTTAATAATATACTAATAGGTTGGACCCCTTGTGTGACTATGACGAAGAAGCAACACTTACATTTCATGTGATTATGCCTTGGTTGTGACACAAACTCTACAGTTTATTTGCTTTAAATCGCTATCGAAATAATTATTACAGGATGATATGGGTAGGGTGACTAAATAGGAAATGATGTTGTCTTAATTATCTCTCGCAAAGTATGACTATGTTGCCTTTAAATGTATGAGGAATCTACACTCCAGTTTTAATTTTTGTATTTTATATGGTGTATATCTTGGTGATCACCTTGACCGTTGCTACAAGTGTTGCATGCATTGGTTTAATTGTAATTTTGGTTGTGATTTGGTATTCCTAAAAAAGTTTTGTTATATGTGAAATGAGAATAATGGCAAGGGTTGGCGCATTTGCAAAATTGGAACATTGACAAACTATGGTATAGTCAGCTTGTATTAAGTTGATTTGGATGTTAATGGTTGATGAGTTGATTTGTTAGCCCACTTTATTCTACCACCTTACTGTCCATTGTTGTGTATTGAACCCTGTGTATTGGAATTTATCGTAAAAGATGGCCTACACAGAATTAAGAAAAGGCATTGTTTGTGCTACTTTTGGTCACGGATTTGATTGATTATTTGTTGTGCGAAGATGAAATAAATGTTGAACCTCCTTATTCGTTTGGTTATATAGTCTGTCACAAGGAAAAATATGGGGTCGATGACAATGTTGCAAAATAATGGTTTAAATACAACTTCTTGTGTTTTGTTTTCAAATGCGATGAGCACCTGTATATGAATTATGAAATGCTTGAGTGAAGTTTTATGAACCAGAATGCAATAAATTGGAAAGTTTGGTTAATTATGGTTTCAGACAAATTATTGTTATACACAAGGAACCTTTGGACACTTTGTGGGACCCTGTGGGTTTAAACTTTACTAGTGTTGACATTATGGACCACAGCATGTCCACTCCCCGATTGTTTGTTGTGTTGGTTGTGATTATTATGTTGTTGTTCACTCTTTGACTCTATTATATAGAAACAATGTTATTATTGTTAATTAATTCTTGGGCAATATAAAATTGGTTACTATGCAATGCATTTTCTCATGCAAATGAGAAGCCTTGGAAAGAAACACTAGTTCTGTGTTGTTTTTTGGAAACAACGTGTTGTTCAATTTTGAAAAAGTAAAAGGTTTTGATTATTAATTAACGTCGAGAATGGAATTGTTTGATATATTATTAGAAAAATATCCATGGGAATCCATTCCATCATACCATTTTTCACTAAATAAAACCCCTTCATGATCCCAATTTCACTTATCAATTCCTTGTTCTGTGATATTTATTTTTAAGAGAAGTATGTATGGAAATGAAGAAAAGTTGACATGGCATAGATTCATGATTGGTATTCTCGGATATGTTTTTACACAGTTGATTGTTTTTATTGATTGTTGGAACAGTATTCGTAAATCCTCCCCCTCCATGATATCACTTTACACTAAATACAATCCCTCCATACTCCCATTGACCCTATCAATTCCCTGTTCATGTGGCAATTAATAAATGGTATTTTTATGGATGAATTGCATGTGTCTTGTGTAAATTATAGAGCCAACTCTTGATTTATGTAAGCAGAGTTTCATGTATGGGTTATTAATAATTTCATGACTGACTAGTTATTGCTACAGGATGAGTGTTTTCAGTAGAGGCAGTCATGGCCGAAATAACAAAAGCAGGGGTAACTGGCAACGAGGTTAATGGAGGCCTAAATTTTCTATTCACTTTGATACTGACCCGCAAGAGTTGAACCAGCTATTCCAAGTTGGGTTCTTGAATTTGGTTGGCCAAGGGATATTGCATCCTCGACCTGAAAGGCCCCCTTTCCAACAACCTCAGAATTTTCCCGAGATTCTTGTTCCTCCACATGTCTCAATGCATCCCAAAGTCCCCACTAATGATAGTTGGAAAGAAATTGTCCACCAGCATGTCTCCCACCACCGTGGATGACCCACTGTGTCCTTACCTTTACCACCACCAATTAATTTGAATGTTCAAATTGCTCTTGTTGTTTTGCCAGTACAATCCCCTCACACCATCAAAAGATTAAAAATTGATATCCCACAACATGTGCAAGACAAAGGAAAATCAATAGCCTCCCCCTCTAGTCCATCCACAGAATCTTCTAAAACTGTGCCTTCACATCTCCACCTAAAAGATCATTGATCCCATGTGATCAGCGAAATACAACCCCAAGGGTCTAATCAACCAAGGGCTACTCAAGAAAATTCAGTTGGAGACAACAGTGAGAAGAGGAAATATGCCTCGCAAAGCAGCAAATATGGATTTTAAATTTTTTCTATGATTTGCAGTGATGAAGACAGTATTTAATAATTTTCAACTTTTTGGGACAACAAGATTTATTTTGGATATTTTTGTGGATAAAATGGATATATTATTTTTTTGGGATATGTCCTTAAATTTTACTGATATTTAAATATTCGATTTAAAGGATATCAATGGGAGCTACAAGGGTGTTATATGATCCAAATGATAAATTTTGTATTTTATATTTGATGATTGGGAAAAAGAATAATGGGAGTCTCAAGAGGTCCCACCTATTTAGTAATTATTAACTAGACCCTTATTTATATATTATTATTAATTATTTCTCCCTAAACTAATTAGTTAAGTTAATTTGACTTAACTAAAGGAAGTAGTTGAACTACCTCAACTTATTGAAAAATAATAAAGGTTCAATGAGAGGAAGAGACAAGGGGAGAATAGAAGGAGAAATACAAGACTAAGGTTTGCTCTTCAGTTAGTGAGATAGCTTCAGCTTTCATTCTTTTCTGAGTTTACTTGAAAGCCTAATCATCTTGTTGACAACAGGGTCTTATTGAAGGCAACAAGGTTCAAAATTGAATCATACTTTTCAGCAGCTTGTTCTAAAGGTGTTTGATTCATCCTTGATAGTCTGTGTATTCTTGTCTATTTGTAAATTAATTTTCATGGCCGATAAAGGATATCTTGTAGAGTCAAATGGAAGCATTTTTGTTGCTAGCTGATCCAGATCATTAATTTCAGTTTTATTTTACTGTCGGAGTCTTTTTGCATGGTACCCATCGAAGACCTCTAAATTTGACATTGGTCCATACCCTCGCAGGGGTTTGTAAAGAAAAATACACTTGTGTATCTTAGAATGAAATAAATCAAATTATTTTCCTGTCTCATACATGTGTTTTCATGACTTGGTTCCTCCTTTCGCTTTTGGTCTCTGTGTTTACTTTATTGTAAAAGTTGTCTAAATTTTATTTTTACATTGCAACATATACAAATCATAAAACCAGCCTTAATCCTTGTAATTAATACTTGTGGATTGAGTGAATTTTTTGAGGCTATAAACCCCGGGTGGCATTCCCAACTATATTTTCCTAGCCATGCAAGATTTGAAAATGATTGAGTAAGGTGTTCCATACCTTTTCCTCAACATTTATTAGGTGACCATACTGGGGAGATCTTCCGCATCTCTCTTGTTGATTGTATTCACAATTATCTTTGAATCTTTCTGGGTTTTTTTAGCACTCTTTGATTGATTTTTCTCATGACAGTACCTTCTACAAGGCAGCCTAATATTGGACACGGTCTTAAAGACCAAACTAGCAATGCCTTGACCTTATTCAATACTATTCTAGAAACTGCTAGTACCTGGGCTGAGCTTGAACGCTCTTGGGAAGTAGTTGAACAAGATATAAGTATTCGTGAACACTAGGAAGCCAGGCAAAGGCAACCTAGAAATCAACAGTAACCTCCCTTTTCATAAGTCTTTAGTCTTCATTTTCATGTCCTCAAATCCTCGCATTTATAGAATAAGAAGAGGATTGTCCCCTGAAACTACTCCTATCATTGAAATAGGAAGGAGGAAAGCAATTTTTTTGAACCAAGAAATCACTCTAAGGAGGACTTTGTCTAATTCTACCAGCTCACCCTTTTCTCCCTTACCCATCACTTTCAAAATGGCATATGCGGGTGATGCTAGTGGTGTTGGAGGTGCTTCATCATCCCAACCTTCGGCCTCATCGGTAATTGGTAGTTTATATAGTCATCAAGTTCATATACAATCGGCTACCAACCTTGCTAAAGTTATAAAGAAGTACGGGCTTTTTCAGTTTGAGGAAGATACTACGTCCACCCCATGGCATGTATCTTCTCCCTTGAATCTAGCACCTACTGCCCATCCGTTACATAAGTTCAAGGAGGATCTTCCTAAGTTCTCAGGGAATAATATTGTTTCTACAAACAAACACCTAGTGGAATTCGCTAATGCTTGTCATAATATCGGGGCTAATGATAATGATACATGCATGTGCTTATTTGTCAACTCCCTTGAAGGGAAAGTAGCAGTTGATTTCTTTGATCTCCCTCCAAAGATTCTTTCCACTTGGGAAGAGTTAGTTTATTGGTTCAAGTCCACTTATGGACAATCCAAGAGCTCGAGTGAACAGTTAAGGGAATATAACAATATTTCTTACAAATATGGTGAGACTATTAAGTCCTTTAACCTCTGCTTGACCAAATTGTACAATCAAATCCCTAAACTAATCTTCCCCCAAAACCAAGTTGCTTTCATGCATTACTATAATTCGCTTCCCTCTCCTTATCGTCATGGGCTCGAAGAAAAGGTTATTGGAAATCTTGGCTCCGCTCTCCACACTTGCATGGAGTACGAAGAGAAACTTGAAAGAATACGTCTCCCTAAATAAGACTCAGTCAAACAAACAGATATGTGTGCCCTTCTACAACTTGTACAAGATATGAAAAACCAAATGATAGCCTATGAACGGAAGGGGAATGTTCCCCCACTTACTCCTGGGGCATCTTCTTCTTCCGCAGTGCCTTTTAGGAATACAAATGAAAATAGTTTTCAGCCCAAGGCCATTATGTCTCACAATTGTTGTAACTTCTGTGAAGAAAATCATGAAGAAAGTACTTGTGAAGTTAAGAAGAGTGCCAGAGATAAAATCTTTGGCAAGAATCCTGAAACCACTATCGTTGTTCTAGATTGCGAAAAACCAAAAGATGTTATGATCATAAATACTAGGAACAAATATTATGCTCCTAAAGGGAAATGCGATCCTCCTCGTACTTCTTCCACCCCATCCTCATCTTCATAAGGAACTAATGTACAAACTGTCAAAATTCCTGAAATTCAAGGAGTTCCTTCCCCTCTTCCCTATTCCAAGTATAACATCCTTAACCAACTGGCCAATATCAAGGTCGATGCTACTCTTTTGGACATGGTTGTCGTCCCTGAACAAAAAAATCATCTCAGGAATTTTATGGAAGGAAAAGCTTCCACCATAGCCAATCTTTGTGAAGAGACAAAAGAAGAGGATCCCACTGTAAATAAGATAGGTGTAAATAATTTTAGACACCCTGTAAAAAAACCCACCATTTTTCATTTCTATAAAAATTATGGATAAGATAGCCCATTGTTGCCTAATTGATAGCGGTTTAGGCCCAAACGTAATGTCAAAAATAATAATGGAAGAAGAGCTAGGGTTATCATGTACTAATGAAAATTCTAGAAACATGCTCTCCTATAACAGTTTGCAACAGTCAACAATAGGTGAAATCAAAGATGTAACTTTAGTTCTGTGTGCACATCTTGAAATAAGGACAACCCTTAGCATCCAATTAATCAACATGTCGGTAAGAAACTATTCTATTATCTTAGGAAGAGACTGGCAAGCCCTAACAAGTGGATATCTTTCGCTTGATGGAACACACTTATTTTTTCCCCGGAATGGAAAGAATATTATAGTCCTAAAAGAAGGAATAATTTCACCATACATAGAGAGCATTCCTCAACCGAACATAAACTATCTCGAGGAAGACTTAGGGGTGTAATCTATCTTTGTTGATGAGGGTGACACTACTTTAGAACAAATCGATTTAGAAGACGATATGTGGCACATGCATTTCGATCGCTCATGCTAAAACGAAGGTAATGGACATGACATTATCTTGTACTCACCTATAGGTAAAATCCACAACTTTTCTTATAGGTTAGAGTTTGCTTGCATGAACAATTTCACTGAGTTTGAAGCCTTACTGCTAGGCATCGAAAATGCTTATAACCTTGGTTGCAACCACCTTACAATTTTTGGTGATTCTGAACTTGTTGTGAACCTTGTGTGTAAAATCTATTCTCCTAGAAATAAGTTGATGAAATGCTATACCCAAGATGTTTGGATGCTTATCTCGAATATGTTATCATTTAACATCACTCATGTTAAGAGAGAACGTAATTCAATGGTTGATAGGTTATTTGTATTTGCGGCATCCCCTACTCGGAAACTTCTGCCTCAAAGGCATGATTGTACTTTTCAATCTTTATATCATCCTCACATTCCAAATAATGTAGAATCATGGCAGGTTTTCTTTAATGATGAAGGCATATGTGCTTTCATACAAAATGAATCGTTTAAGCCTAATGACATCATATCTATGGAAGATGACAAATTTCCAGAAGACTTGACTCCTCTTGAGAGTTCATTTTCGTCGAGGGATGTGAGAAACAAAGAAACACGTAAGGAAGAGGAGTCGAAAAGGAAAGTGGGTGATACCATTTCCTTGAACCTTGGGACCTCTGAATCTCCAAAGATGGTTAAACTAGGTGCCTAATGTTTCGATGAGGAAAAGGATAAATTCACGGAACTACTACGTGAATTTCAAGATGTTTTTTCTTGGTCATACGAGGATCTTCGTGGTTGTGATCCTACTCTCATACAACATGCCATTCCTATCAAGGAAGGGATAAAACCAGTGAGGCAAAAACAAAGACCTATTAAGCCCGCACTTGAAGCTACTATTAGAAAGGAATTGGAAAAAAATTTGAAAGCTGGTATAATATTTCCAGTTAAGTATTTTGAGTGGGTTTAAAATTTGGTTCATGTTAGGAAAACAACTGGTCAGATTCAATTATGCGTTGATTTTTGCGCATTGAATAGAGCTAGTGTAAAAGATCATTTTACTCTCCCTAATATGGAAATGATTTTGCAATAGGTCGCAGGGTTACAAATGATGTCCTTACTTGATGGTTTCTCTGGATATAATCAAATCAAGGTAAAAAGGACTGATAGATACAAAATCACCTTTAATACACATTGGGGCACATTTGCTTATGAGCACATGCATTTAGGCTTATCTAATGCAGGTGCCACCTTCCAGAGATCTATGCAAATATCTTTTGACGATCTAGTCGGTAAAATTATCCAAGTATATCTTGATGATTTGACTGTCTATTCAAAGAATTGATTGGATCAATTTGGTCATCTCAGGAAAGTTCTCATGCGATGTAAAAAATTCGTCATTTCCTTAAATCCTTCTAAATCTATTTTTGGCGTCATCAAGGGAAAGCTCCTTGGACATATCGTTTTTTATTCAGGAATAAGCATAGATCCTAAAAGGATTGTTTCTATCCTGAACCTTCCTGCCCCCACTTCCAAAAAAGAGGTTCAAGCCCGTATGGGTATTATCAACTTTGTTTGCAGGTTTGTTCCTGATTTTGCTTTAATGGTTAAACTGATTCATATTATTCTAAAGCAATATCGCTCCTTTTCTTGGACAGATGATGTCAAAAATTCTTTCGTAGGGATTAAGAAGGCAATCAGTTATGCACCGGTTCTGGCGAAACCGGATTTTGAGAAAGATTTTACCATATACACTAATGCCACTGAGGAAGCAGTTTCTCCTATCCTCTTACAATGTGACGATCAAGATAATCCTCTTTCAGCATTGTTTTATATTGAGAGTCAAACCCTTTCTATTGTTGAACACCCCTGGTATAAAAATCTGGTGTATTACTTGCAATATCATAAATGTCCAGATGACTTAGATCCTCATCAGAGGAGAAGGCTCAGTCTTGAATCTTCCAGGTATATTATTTTAGGAGACTTTTTGTTCAAGAAGTTTGTTGATGGTATATTACTTCGATGTGTGAATAATGAGGAAGCACATAAATTGTTACAGGAAACTCATGGATCTTCAGATTCTGTTATGCACGTTGGTGGCCATTTTTATGCTAAAACTGTTGCTTTTAAAATCATCAGAAATGGTTATTATTGGCCTTCAATTTTTTGAGATTCTTATAAATTCGCAAGATCTTGTGACAAGTTCCAAAAATTCACTAGGAAAGAGTGTCTTTATGTTATGCCTTTACAACATGTTATCCTTGATTTACCTTTTTCTAAATGGGGCCTAAACTTTATGGGTCCTATCAATCCTCCGTCTTCCGCGAGGCAGGTTTTCATTTTGACAGCAACTGATTATTTCACTAAGTGGACTAAATCTGTCCCTCTTAGACACTCACAGGACGAACATGTAATTTCTTTCCTGGAAATTAATATATTCTCCAGATTTGGCATTCCTTTAGAGATTATTACAGACAATGGTCCCGCTTTCATTTCCACAAAATTGACTCAATTTCTAGCTAAGATGGAAGTCAAACATTTCACTTCATTACCTTATTACCCTCAAGGAAATGGGAAAGTTGTGTCTACTAACAAAAATCTGGTTAGGATCATAAAGAGGCTCATTGAAGATAAACCTCGTCAATGGCACACCCTCCTCACTTACGCCCTTTGGGCAGATCGCACTACCACCAAGGTAAGCACAGGTTGCACTCCCTTCCAGCTTGTTTATGGTCAAGAGGCTATTCTACCTACTAAGATGGAACTATCCTCCCTACGGTTGATGCTACAAAAGAATTAAATTCTTCCAAACGTCTCTCAAAGGATAAATGCACTATTAGTCTTAGAAGATAAAAGAATGTTTGCCTTGGAAAACATAAAGAGAAGACAGCAAATTGTGAAGACACATTTTAACAAACACGCAAAAGATGTCAAATTTAAAGTAAATGAGAAAGTCTTGCTTTGGGACTCAGCCCATCCTGATAGAGGAAGATGTTCGAAGTTTAATAAATTATGGCTAGGTCCTTTCAAAATCGCTTTTGTCCTAGGCGCAAACTCTTATCTTTTAAAAGATTTTGAAGAGCGATTGTTTTCCTATAGTACAAACGGTTCCCACTTGAAACATTATGTGGAACTAGCTTGATTGATAAACACCATGTGGAAATCATTGTTGTATATAGATTTATGTTTCGTTGTTTTATTTTTCTTTGTTTAATTGATTGTTCAATTTATGTTGTTTCATTTTCTGTTGTTTTATGTTTATGAGAAATAAGTTTTGGATCATTTTTCCCACAACAATGTCATTCTATAAGTATTGTTGATCAATAACAATAAAGTTACACAATTGTCATGATGTCCTCCTTTTAGACATCGTTGAAATTTCTTTTTTCTTCCAGTGCTGCTGTTAGATAGATGATTTGATTTTCTTCCCTATTTTCTGCTATCCCTTTCTTCCCTCCATCCTGAGATTCAAAAGAGCATATTAGAAAATTTCTCCTTAAAACAAAGAAACACTTTTACTGTGACTGATCAAATGTTATGCATATAGGACCAAACCCCCTCATACGTACCACTTTTCATGAGTTGTTCCCAAAGTCCTAGATCATTTTTTCCCTTAAGCCATCTTTTTCCCCTATTGCATAATCATTCTGGTCAATAATTCTTTGATCTATGTTCATCGATCTGCGAAACCAGACATTCTGAGTTCTTAATCTATTGGAAACAGATTTCCCTATGGAGTTGTCAGTTTGTTGATGCTCAAAAGTGCAACATAGGTCACCTACTTGCAAATGGTTGCAACGCTTTATTATTTAATTATATTTAATAATGTACTAATACGTGGGACCCCTTGTGTGACTTATGTGACTATGACGGAGAAGCAACGCTTACATTTCATGTGCTTATGCCTTGGTTGCAACACAAACTCTACAGTTTATTTCCTTTAAATCGTTGTCAAAATAATTATTACAGGATGAAATGGGCAGGGTGACTAAACATGAAATGATGTTGTCTTAATTATCTCTCGCAAAGTATGACTATGTTGCCTTTAAATGAATGAGGAACCTACACTCCAGTTTTAATTTTTGTATTTTATATGGTGTATAGTTTGGTGATCACCTTGACCCTTGCTACAAGTGTTGTGCACATTGGTTTAATTGTAAGTTTGGTTGTGATTTGGTATCCCTAGCAAAGTTTTGTTATATGTGAAATGGGAATAATGGAAAGGGTTGGTGCATTTGCAAAATTGGAACATTGGCAAACTATGGTACAGTCGGCATGTATTAAGTTGATTTGGATGTTAATGGTTGATGAGTTGAATAGTGGGCCTGCTCATACTGGCCATGAATGAAAACGTGAATGTAGAAGCGATGTGTAGTAAATGCACGTCCCTCTAACTCACCTTGATCCCTCCACCCTAGTCATTTTGCATTTTCTCTTGTTGGTTGTTGCTACTCTGCTTTGCTTGGTCGTGGAGAAGGTATACATGTAGGTCGTTTCTCCTTAGCAATTTTACACAGGTATGGGGTTTTCTTGCTTTTCCATCCATGAACATTCGCTCTTCTCTTTAAGTCAACAGTTGGCTCTTGTTTACTCACGGTCTGTGCATTTCCAAAGTTGTTATATGAATGAATTCAGACTGTGTATTGGTCATTTGCAAGGTTTTGGTTTCCTGTGGTGGTTGTATTTGAACCATGGCATTGAAAAGAGGCGTGGTGTCTTTTGTTGTGTATAGTTGTTCGCATTTTTGTTATGGAAAATAATATCGTTGGGAAACTCTCGGGCCTGCCTTGCCTCTGGTTCCTTGTTTTGGGTTTCTTCCCTGTTCGAAATAATTATCCCCGCTTCTTACCTGTGGGTTATTTGGACACTCTGCATGTCTTTTTAAGTTGTGTTTTTCGTGGCTATTGTGCACGCACCTTGGTCACTTCTCTGTGAGTATTAATGTGGAATTTTGTGAAGGATTAAACCTTATGTGCTCCTTCTAGCCAAACCCTCAGTTTATTAGCATGCTTTCTTCTACTACCTTATTGTCCATTGTTGTGTATTGAACCCTGTGCATTGGAAATTATCGTAAAAGGTGGCGGACCCAAAATTAAGAAAAGGCATTGATCGTGCTCCTTTTGGTCACGGGTTTGATTGATTATTTTATGTGTGAAGATGAAAGAAATGTTGAACCCACTTATTCGTTTGATTATACAGTCTGTCACAAGGAAAAATATGGGGTCGATGGCAATGTTGCAAAAGCATTGTCAAAATACAACTTGTTGTGTTTTGTTTTCAAACGTGATGAACACCTATATATGAATTATGAAATGCTTGAGTGAAGTTTTACGAACCAGAATGCAATAAATTGGAAAGTTTGGTTAATTATGGTTTCGGTCAAATTATTTTTATACACAGGGAACCTTTGGACACTTCGTCGGACCCTGTGGGTTTAAACTTTACTAGTGTTGACATTATGGACCATAGCCTGTCCACTTCGCGACTGTTTATTGTGTTGGTTGTGATTATTATGTTGTTGTTCACTCTTCAACTCTGTTATATATAAGCAGTGTTATTATTGTTAATTAATTCCTGGGAAATATAAAATTGGTTACTATGCAATGCAATTTCTCAAGCAAATGATCAGCCTTGGAAAGAAATACCAATTCTGGGTTGTTTTTTGGAAACATAGTGTTGTTCAATTTTGAAAAAATAAAAGGTTTTGATTATTAATTAACGTCGAGAATGGAATTGGTTGATATGGTATTAGAACAGTATCTGTGGGAATCCCTTCCATCATACCATTTTTCGCTAAATACAACCCCTTCATGATCCCAATTTCACTTATCAATTCCTTGTTCTGTGATATTTATTTTTAAGAGAAGTTTGTATGGAAATGAAGAAAAGTTGACATGGCAGAGATTGATGATTGGTATTCTAGGATATGTTTTTACACAGTTGATTGTTTTTATTGATTGTTGGAACAATATTCATAAATCCTCCCCCTCCATGATATCACTTTACGCTAAATACAATCCCTCCATACTCCCATTGACCCTATCAATTCCCTATTCATGTGGAAATTAATAAATAGTATTTTTATGGATGGATTGCATGTGTCTTGTAGTAAATTATAGAGCCAACTCTTTATTTATGTAAGCATAGTTTCATGTATGGGTTATTAAGAACTTCATGACTGACTAATTATTGCTACAGGATGATTTTTTTCAGTAGAGGCAGCCATGGCCGAAATAACAGAGGCAGGGGTAACTGGCAGCGAGGTCATAAGAGGCCTCAATTTTCCATTCACTTTGGTGATGACACGCAAGAGTTGAACCCTCTATTCCAAGTTGGGTTATTTAATTTGGTTGGCCATGGGATATTGAATCCTCGACCAAAAAGGCCCCTTTTCCAACAACCTCATAATTTTCCTGAGATTCTTGTTCCTCCACATGTGTCAATGCATCCTGAAGTCCCCGCTAATGAAGGTTGGCAAGAAATTGTCCAGCAGAATGTCTCCCACCACCATGGATGGCCCACTGTTTCCTTACCTTTACCACCACCAATTAATCTTAATGTTCAAATTGCTCTTATTGTTTCTCCAGTACAATCCTCGCACGCCAGCAAAAGATTAAAAACTAATATCCCACAACCTATGCAAGACAAAGGAAAAGCAACAGCCTCCCCCTCTAGTCCATCCACATAATCTTATAAATCTATGTCTTCACGTCTCCACCTAAAATATGACTGCTCCCATGTGATCAACGAAATACAGCCCCAAGGCTCTAACCAACCAAGGGCTACTCAAGAAAAGTCAGTTGGAGACAACAGTAAGAAGAGGAAATATGCCTTGCAAAGCAGCAAATATGGATTTTAAAAGTTTTTTATGATTTTCGGTGATGAAGAGAGTATTTACTAATATTCAACTTTTTGGGACAGCAAGCTTTATTTTGGATATTTTTGTGGATAAAATGGATATATTGTTTTATGGGGATATGTCCTTAAATTTTATTAATATTTAAATATTCGATTTAAAGGATATCAATGGGAGCTACAAGGGTGTTATATGATCCAAATGATAAATTTTGTATTTTATATTTGATGATTGGCAAAAGAATGATGGGAGTCACAAGGGGTCCCACCCATTTAGTAATTATTAACTAGACCATGTTAGGACACTGAAATGTCCATTTTTCACTACACCTTTTGATTATTCAACCTTCTCATTCCTAAGCTAAATGACTATTATAATGAGCACCAAGACCCTTTTTCCCAAGGTACGAACTATTCATCTTTCTTTTATGTTTTCATTTACTTAGCATGTTTGATTGATAATTTAACTAATGATCAAAGTGTTAGAACAACCCATTTTGAGAAACTCGTTGTCGTCACAGCTATGTGCAATTCCTGGAAGCTGTTACAAGACTTCTGCAACGGATGCCCATCAATCCTGGAAGCTGTTACAGGACTTCTGCAACGGATGCCCATCAATCCTGGAAGTTGTTGCACAACTGCTACGACAGAAGACTGTTAATCTTGGAAGCTGTTACAACATACGCCACCAGTCCTGTTGTGATACGACTGTTGCAACACCTGCTGATTAGAATGATGGATCACGATGTTGATGAAGGAGAATTCAAGATTTTGTATTAATGATATCTAACTAACAGCCTAAGAATTGGGGATTCTCAAGACTGCTCTGTTTCTGAACACTGATTGACTCTGACTTTAAATAGCAGAGCTTTTGTAATGTAAAGGTTTGTTAGTCTTTTTGTTGGAACTGAAGAAAGGAACGATTATTGTACACAGACATCTTTTTGGCAATTGAATGAAGAAGTGGATTGAATTTCTTTAGTGACTGTAACCTATCTTTTGAGTGGATTCAGTGAGAAGGAAAGGGCCCACCTTCCTCACCGATTCCCCTCTGTTTCAAATTCTAGATTTAGTCATTTTCATTGCAAATGGTTTAATTGTTAGATATTTCTGAATATAACTATTGTTACAGTTTAGTTCCTTCTTGGTAAATGCGCATAAACTTGTCTCGTGAGAATTAGAAGTCAGTGGTTGAACATGGATGGAGAACTGCTTTTCCTTTTTTTGCATTAGGTTAAAAGCTTGTTTTGGAGAATTAAAAGTGTGAAGTAGCTTCTTGCAATAAGTAGATTTCCCTTCAGCAATAGTATAGAATTTCTTCCTGCAAAAGTAAATTAGAAAGTTAGATTAAGGTAGGCAATTCATGGTTTTTGTAGATTCATCAGTTTAGATTGCAATTATGATTTTAATTCTGTAGCACTCCAGCTGTATCAGCACAATTATGTTAGCAATATTGTTTCTTTGTTTTTGTTAAAAGAACTTCCCTACTGCAATTAGATTAGAGATGCTTTCATAATATAGCATAGACTGTGCAGAATTATCTTGAAATAACATACATCCCTGGGTTGACAATTCATATTGAACACTTTGATTTTCCATTCAATTAGACAATTAAAGTGCCCAACATTTTGGCGTCGTTGTCGGGGAAGATAATTGTATATTTTTGTAAGCACACTAGTTTCTTTTAGGAATGAATAGTCTGCATGAATCACCAAACACGAGAACGAACCCCCCAAAATACTAACATTACAGGCACCAAAGAACGTGGAGGAAGAAATCCTAACATACTGGGAAGATAGACCATTGTTGATGAGATTATAGCTAGAGCAGATTCTTCTTCAGGATCCATTTTTCGCCCTGCCAATCCTCCAAGAGGACATGATCCACAGTCAGCAGAAACACCCCCTCTCGAAACATCATTCTCATCAATGGTTGAAGCTGAAGTTGTAGCTGAAAGCGAAGCTGAAGATTTGTCACCAACAAATCAGCAAGCAACACTGGAGAACATTGAGGATCAAGGCAGTATAGCCTGGAACCAAGAAAACCTAGAAGAAGTTGTTTATCAGATCAACGGTCGGATAGTCACTAAGGAAGAGTGGGACGATGTTCATATTGAGTGGAGAGAGAGAGCACATATGGAGAATCAAGGGGATAATGAAGAAGAGCTCTACCAAGAGAATCCACAGAGCAACAAGGATCGGGTAAACAATAAAAACACTATCTCTACCCTGGTTTTTCCTATTTCTGATGTTCCCACACGAGGGATGGCTCCTATGGAAATCATACCTCTCTCGGCTCTCCCAAATTTTCATGGATTATCTACTGAAGATCCGGATGAGTTTCTGTTTGAATTTGACATTTTGTGTAGAAGCTATGACTACACTACCACTGCACAGAAACTCAAACTGTTTCCAGCCACATTAAAAGGAAATGTGTTAAGATGGTTCATGAGCCTTGGAGGGGAAAACATTTCAACATGGATACAAATGAGGCAGCTTTTCCTGCACAAATACCAAGACTACTATCGAACAAGGGAACGCAGAGAGGAGTTGTTCAAAATGTCACAGAAGGAGGACGAGACCCTTGAAGACTTTGTGGAGCGACTCCAATACAATCTACAGCGGTCTGGCCATCTGGATGTGAGTAAGGACATTATGAAAACCATTTTGCTAAAAGGAGTTAGAGAAGATTGCTTAGATATGATGAATATGCTTGGTAAAGGAGATATATCTAAGGAATCATATGAGGACATTGTAGACCTCTGCAAAAGATTCTCTCGAGGATCTACAAGGAATAAGCCAGCTACCAAGGATACTACTTTTTCAAGGGTACAGAAATCAGCAAATGGAGGAGCAACAAGAGCAGAAATAGGTAATCTGTTAGAAATTTTCAAAACATAGATGATTAACTCTTTTGCCTCACAAATGGATACTTTGCAGGTCAAACAGAAATAAGTAGAACCAGAGCAAGTATTATGCATTTTCTATCCAAAATGCAAGAAGAAACATCCACCAAGGGAGTGCCCACTGAACAGTGTCTAGGTATCTCTTATTTGTGAATTAGACCATGCCACTGACCAATGTCCTTGTCTACCAGGGGTAAAATCATCAATGAAGGCAATTAATGAGGAAGCAGAGGTTGTCTATCTGATCACACAAAGGAGACAATGGCAGCCAAGAGGTCAAGGTATGAATTCTCAATTCTCTCCTCCAGCATTTAATTATTGGAACAATCAGCTACCATATGGCCAGTCTAATGCCCCCCCTCCAAATCAAATGCCACACTCTTATCAGGATCCCAATGCATGGTTACCTATGCCCCAACAACCGAATCACTATGGGCAATGGAACCCATATGGGAGAGGTCCTCAACAACAACTCAATTATCCAAGCCAACACCAACCAAACTTATTTCAACAACAGTTCCAACCCCCATACCAGCAGCAACAGCTGCAATTGCCTCCCAATAACTCACCAAACAATCCTCCCTTACGACCTCAGATGCCTGTGCAACCTAACCCAAACCCAAACAATAAGGCCGTTCAGAACATAGACATACTTAATATGCCAGCCTTATCTATTACTCATATGCCTTGTGATGAAATACACTTAAGATCAGGGAGAATGGTTGAGCCAATAGTTGAAGATGCTCCATCTTCAGAATCAGATAAGGAATCAGGGGAGAGACCATCTGCTGATACAGAAGAAATTGACCAACCCATTCTAGAATCAGAAAACCCACCATTCCCTGAAAGACTGAAAATTACCAAGCCTGTGGAATTACCATCTTTCAATCTCCTTGGAGAATTGAAAAATCTGCACGTTAATATTCCACTACTTCAAGCAATAAGGGATGTCCCTATTTATGCCAAGACTGTGAGGGATCTCTGTATCAGAAAACCTGGACGAAAACCTAAATATCCCCCCACAGTGCATGTAGTGGGGGATTTGTCTGAGCTAATGCTAGGAAAAACTCCACCTATTAAATATGGCGACCCAGGAAACCCTACCGTCACAGTTAAAATCGAACAGACATCTATTCAGCATGTACTAGTTGATTTAGGGGCAGTAATTAACATCATGCCAATAGAAACTATGCAGTTGTTGCAACTTGGAACAAAAATCTGACCTACTCCTACTGTTCTAGAATTAGTTTATCGCTCTACCATTAGACCAGAAGGAGTAATCGATGATTTAGTTATTTTAGTAGACTCATGGGAGTATCCTGTTGATTTTGTCGTGTTGCAGCCCAAATCCAGTCTGGGAGGCCATCCTCTAATTCTGGGATGACCATGGTTAGCCACAGTTGATGCCTTCATAGGTTTTCGATCTGGTTCTATGACCATCTCTAATGGTTATGACACAAAAAAACTTACCCTGTATCCTCATGCTACTCCCAGTGCAGAACCTGAAAACTCTCTATGGATGGACATTGAGGCTAAAAGTGATCTGCATGTGCTAACTATAGGAAAGGCTATGAGTTTCAAGGACGAGACAGAGGATGAATTAATCAATTGTTTTATTTGTGACCCCTGTGTTGTTACACAGCACACGCACCACCAATTGATCAGAGTCTTTGACCCTATGGCCCAGGAAGAAATGAACTCGGAAATGTTCTCAGAAATTGCTGACAATCAGAGTGATTCAATTGTAACAACAGTCCCTGTAACAGCAAATGATGTAACAACAGGTGATGAAACAACAACAGCTGACTTATTTCCCAGAGTCAGTTCTAAGAGCATCGCTGTAGAAATCGAACCTGGAAAAACCCTGAACATCAGTCTCGATCTCTCCAATGCTGAAACTTGTCGACTGGTGAATTTACTAATTGAACATAAAGAATAATTTGCATGGGATTACATGGATATGAAAGGCATCCCCTCTGAGCTATGCACCCACCATATATACATCAAAGAAGAATGTCGACCCATTTTCCAACCGCAAAGGAGGATGAACCCAAACCTTAAAGAAATTGTTAAAGAAGAACTTCAGAAACTTCTCAACGTCGAATTCATCTATCCTATATCAGACAGTGAGTGGGTATCACCATTGGTTATTGTGCCTAAAAAGAATGGTAAGTGGAGAGTGTGTGTGGACTATCGAGCCCTGAATAAGGCAATGCAAAAGGATCATTTCCCTCTGCCATTTATTGATCAGGTTTTGGATAACTTAGCCGGAAAAAAAAAAATCTTTCCTAGAAGGATTCAGTGGCTATAACCAAATACAAATTTCCCCACAGGACCAAGATAAAACCACCTTTACCAGCCCTTGGGGTACATTTTCCTACAAGGTTCTCCCATTTGGCTTGTGTAATGCACCAGCCACCTTCTAGAGAGTTGTGATTGGTATTTTCTCTGATATGGTGAATGACTGTATGGAAATATTCATGGATGACTTTACACCTTATGGGACTAATTTCGAAGACGCTTTGTCTAATCCAGAAAAAGTGCTCAAAATATGTAAATAGTCTCATCTTTCTTTAAGTACAGAAAAGTGCCATATGATGACGACACTTCATCTCTTATGCAGGGATTCAAGTAGATCCAGCCAAAATCTAGGTAATTTTGGACATTCCAACTCCATCAACTCAGAAAGAGGTAAGAAGTTTTTTAGGACATGCTAGGTATTACAGAAGATTCATAAAAAAATTACCTAAACTTGCCTCTCCATTGTTTTTCTTACTAACAAAACATGTTAACTTTCATTGGACTGACGATTGTGAATTGTCTTTTGCAAATCTTAAACAGAGATTGTCTACAGCTCCCATCTTGAGAGGGCCCAATTGGACTCTGCCTTTTCACATTTCTTCAAATACCTCAGACACTGCAATTGGTGTAGTACTAGGGCAACAGGAGGACAAAGAACCCTACGCTATCTACTATATCAACAAGAACATGGCTCCTGCTAAGTTAAATTACACAGTTACTAAAAGAGAATTCTTGGCAGTAGTATATGCAATCAATAAATTTAGGCATTATGTAACTGGTTACCCAACTTTTATTCATACTGATCATACAACCATAAAATATCTAATGAATAAACCTATTACTAATGCCCGAGTGACAAGATGGTTGTTACTACTGCAAGAATTTGACATCACTATAGTGGATAGACCAGGAAAAGAAAATGTGGTTGTTGATTTTCTCTCGAGATTACATATAAATGATGATAATTCACCTATAGACGATTCCTTTCCTGATGAACATTTGTTTGCAGTATCTGCTCACTCACCTTGGTATGAAGACATTGTTAATTATCTGGTTGCAGGGAAGGTACCTCCCCATCTATCTCCTAGGGAAAGAAGGAAAATTATTCAAAAGAGTGCCAGGTACAGTTGGATAGGAGGATACCTCTTCTACACAGGCCTGGACCAAGAAATCAGGAGATGTGTGAGGGATGATGAGGTTTATGATCTGCTGAAAGCTTGCCATGATGGCCCTTGTGGGGGTCATTTTGCTGCAAAAAGGACCAGGCATAAAATTTTAAGGATGGGCTATTATTGGCCCAACATATTTCAAGATGCCAAGAATTATGTCCAAGCTTGTGACAGTTGCCAACACATGGGTCAGCCAACTCACAGCGATGAGATTCCACTCCAGCCTCAGGTAGTGTTAGAGCCTTTTGAGAGATGGGCCATGAATTTTGTAGGACCCATTCACCCACCTTCCAATCAGAAAGTCTATATATTGGTCTGTACAGATTACATGACCAAGTGGGTGGAGGCAAAAGCACTTATCAGAGCGTCAAAAGAGGTTGTCTTAGCATTCTTGTTTGAAAATATATTTGTTAAGTTTGGCGTTCCCAGAGAACTGGTCACTGATGGAGGACCCCCTTTCACATCACATAAATTTGAAGCTCTACTCAGTAAATATCATGTTTTACATAGAATAGCTTCTCCATACCATCGTAAGGAATGGTCTGATAGACTGCATGAAGCTCTATGGGCTTACCGAACTACTTGGAGGAGCATAACTGGCTTTTCTCCTTACGAGCTGGTATATGGAAAAAGCCATGTTTTTCCCATTGAATTCGAAATCAAAACCTTAAGAACTGCATCAGCAATCAACCTCGACTTGACTATGGCACGAAAAGCCAGACTGCAGTAGCTCAATGAGCTTGATGAAAAGTGTTTGGACACCAACCATCAAACCACAATGATTCAACAACAACGAACAAAATGGCATGACCGAATCATTAAGAAGAAATTATTCCAGAAAGGAGATTGGGCTCTGTTGTATGATTCACGCTTTAAGGAATTTCAAGGTAAGTTGTGTACACGATGGCTAGGGACTTACGAGGTAGACACAGTCTTTCCCAATGGGACAGTCCGGTTGATTACTATTGATGGATCCAATACACACTTACATGCAAATGGTCATCACTTGCGTATGTATCAGCGTCCACTGTCCAAGGCAGAATTCAAAACTAGTTGTACAGCTGATACAGATTATCAAATCTTAAATGGATAGGAGATTTCTCCTTCCCCTTCTGAACTTTAGGACTTCTTTTGCTCAGACTTTGTATATAAATAATCTCAACAAAATTTGCATTTCTCTGTTTTTAGTTGAATTTTTTCTATTTTCTTTACTATGCTGATAAAGCCTTGGAAGGTATCAGGCAATTCTGTGTGTGCAGGTAGATTGATGAATAGAAGGAAACGATGAGTTCATGGAAGTTGAAAAACTTCCTAGAATCGAAGTAAGGTAGCGTTTGGCCGATTTCAATGTTGTTACACCTTTTTCCGATGAATTGGTTGATTTCAATGTCGTTACACCTTCTTCCGATAAATTGGTCGATTTCAATGTTGTTCCACCTTTTTCCGATAAATCGGCCGATCTCAACGTTGTTACACCTACCTCCGACATTTTTGAAAAAGAACCTGCTGATACACTAATTATTGTTGTTATTTCTGACCACTTCACTCTTTTTTTTTTCCTATGTTGCGGCTCCAGCCCTCCAATCTTTCATGCAACAGCACTATTGATTAGACAATATTGATGCTTTCTATCTGAAAGTGTTGCTTCATTATGACGTGACTTCACATTCGGAAATATCTAGTTGGCTCACTAAAGTAAGGACTACGACTCTTCACAAGCTGTCATTTCTCTCACGATCCTTCATCATGCCAGCTATTACACGCCATTTTGACCGGGGTTGGATTGTGCGGTTACTCCGACAGGTCGTTATGTGTGGTAAGATTTGAGGTACGTGATTAATCCTACGTGTTAAAGTAATGAAGATATAAAAGCATGATTTCCTATTTACTAACTGGTTACACCTGGAGC
>ML827222.1:10239-20695 GCA_009831015.1 Picea engelmannii | reverse complement strand
TTATTCCGAAGTTTATACACACCTCCACCACCTTTCCACCCACACTTATTTTAACTAAGACACTGTATTCTCTCTACAAACCACATTCGAGCCTATTGCATCTCTGATTTAGGTGATAGTTTCTCCTTCGACGTGTTTGTGACTCTCAAGAAACATCATGGGAGGATCAACTGTGAGACATGAACCTGCAACTCTGGACAGTTTGCTGCTACACCCAAGGGCCTACCAAATATTTCTTCAGGCCGGCTGGATATCGTATTTTAATAAGTTGAAAGAGTTTAGTGAGGACGAGGTATTGGAGTTTAGTCAAAATCTTACTGAAGGGTATTCAATGGTGAATGGGGTAAGGATTCCAGTAACAGAGGCAAGCATTGCTACTGTAATAGGGTTGCCAAGAATGGGAGACCGGTGGTTTAACAGAAAAACACATCTTTTGGATGCACAGAAGGGGTTCCTCGTCAACACTGAGCGAGTTCAAAACAAGGGCAGAGGTGTAGACGTCAATTCCTTACCAGAGCCATGGGGGAAAGTTGCAGAATTTCTTAAAAGGTACATCACCTGCAAAGGTCGATACCAAGTTGTTTATTTTCTGATTTCATCTTATTATCACATCTACGACATCAGAAATTGATAAACATTCCTTATTATCTCCTACAATCATTGCATAACATGGCCCATTTTGTAAAAAAATCCAAGAGCCCCAAGAACTGTGTTTCTAATCACAGACTCATCGGCCTATTAATTCGCAGAGGTATGGGCATTTCCAATAACCCATTACCTGCTACAGCAGACCAGCCACAGTCTGTAAATCCAGAAAGGATTGCACCAGTCCTTGAAACTGCAACCCATGGACCTCTTCCAGAGCCTCTACCCTCGGCTGCAAAAGCAGTCCAAACCCCTACTATCATTGTCTGTAAGACGACTCAGAAAAGAAACCGTGTAACCTGAAGCCATCCTGGCACCAAACAGATAAGCCTCGACGACTTTGCATTACAACAGCCTGTAGTTGTGGTCAAACAAACAGATGAAGAGCCAACCGCTCGACCACAATCACAGCGCTTTCCTGATACATATTACCTAAAAAGCGAGCAAGGATAGCATGATCCACTATAACATCAAGACCGCTTACCCCCTTTGTTGAGGCACCAACTATCACACAGACCCCTCCTATTGTTGTTGTAATCACACGGGATTCTCCTATTACTGCTACAGCCAATCAAGCACCTACTAGCATTACCTGTGCATCTTCGTAGAAAAGGAAACGTTCATTCAAAGGAAAACCTCGGAGATCCATTGATCAAATTGGATCAACATCAAATCAAAACCCTCTGGCTGCTGCGACAGATAATTCTACAGG
The DNA here is from genome assembly GCA_009831015.1 of Picea engelmannii. Classification (NCBI taxonomy): domain Eukaryota; kingdom Viridiplantae; phylum Streptophyta; class Pinopsida; order Pinales; family Pinaceae; genus Picea; species Picea engelmannii. Next base: position 19,338 of record ML827222.1, on the reverse strand, counting down.
GGTACGAATACTAGGTTTTACCTTATGCCGAGAACTACAGGAAACTATCTTCTCCTTTCAAAATGAATGTACTCAATTTGCAGCAGAATCATCGATGTTGCCTGATGATTCTGTGCATCCCATGTCCATTGACGATATCCAGATCATCGCAGACCCCAGTATACCAGAATATCCTCCTTGTGTGCTTGAGGAAGAACACCATGTTCCTCCTCTAGCAACGAAGAAGAAAACCACTACTTTCATTTCTACTTTACCCAGGAGAAAAACCAGGTCCACCAGGTCTGTCGAAGCTGCAATTGGAAGACAAGATATGGAGCAGGTTGTTCCTATTCTTCATCCACTATTCCCTATGGTTGATGCAGAGACAGTTCCACAAGAATCAACTGTCCACGTCGAGACTGATCCACAAGAACCAGTCCTGACAGATACAGTTGTTACACCAGAACCAGCTGCTCCACAGAAGATTGTCCTACCAGAGCTAGTAATATTGGAACCAACCGACAATGTTGAGACTACTCCACAAGAACCAGTCCTGACAGACACAGATGTTCCACAAGCACCAATTGTCCATGTCGAGACTGATCCACAAGAACCAGTCCTGACGGACAGAGTTGTTACACAAGAATCAACTCCACAACATGTTGAGGATGTACCACTTGCCCAATTGTTTGCCCAAATAGAGAAAAAGATCAAGAATACATAAAATTCTAGGATCGTTGCACTGATAACAGAGAATGATAACCTCAAGGCCGAATTAAAAATCCTGAAACAAGAGGTGGCAGCTACCCAACAGAAGACTCCAGAGGGGATAACCATGGACATCCTAGCACTGACAAAAATTGTTTTGGGCAGAAACAAAGAACTAATGTGTTTCGAGTGTGGAAACATTTACTATGAGGCGGGATATGAGGTAGTCAAAGTTCCAATTGCTACAGGACCAACAAATGTATCAATCGAGACTAAACATGGACTTGCTGCACAAAAATCAGTAAAACAGAGGAGATCTCATCGTCATAAATCAGTTCCTGGTATACCAGAAGCTTGCAAACAAGAACCTCTGTTTTCTTCATGAGTTGTTACTCAAGCAACTCAAACTGATCCTGTTCTCAAGCATAAAGAAACCCAAACAGATTGTTGGCTCAGCAGATTTTCTTTTTGACACAGCATTCTTCATTACCGGCACTTAGAAATTTCTCTTCACAATTTTGCAGTGGAGGAGATATTGATCTACTTCTGCTACAAAATAAGGTTTGAATGTGTTTTGCATGAGGGCATGCAATGTCTTCAGTTGGGGGGTATGTTAGGACCCTGAAATGTCCCTTTTTCACTACACCTTTTGATCATTCAACCTTCTCATTCCTAAGCTAAATGACTATTATAATGAGCACCAAGACCCTTTTTCCCAAGGTACGAACTATTCATCTTGCTTTTATGTTTTCATTTACTTAGCATGTTTTATTGATAACGTTCACATATTTTACCTATGAAATAATTTAACTAATGATCAAAGTGTTAGAATAGCCCATTTCCAGAAACTCGTTGATGTCACAGCTATGCGCAATTCTTGGAAGTTGTTACAGGACTTCTGCAACGGATGCCCATCAATCCTGGAAACTGTTACAGGACTTCTACAACGGATGCCCATCAATCCTGGAAGTTGTTACACAGCTGCTACAACAGAAGCCTATTAATCTCGGAAGCTGTTACAACAGACGCCACCAGTCCTGTTGTGATACGACTGCTACAACACCTGCTGATTAGAATGTTGGCTCATGAAGTTGATGAAGGAGAATTCAAGATTTTGTATTAATGATATCTAACGAACAGCCTGAGAATCGGGGATTCTCAAGACTGCTTTGTTTCTGAACACTAATTGACTCTGACTTTAAATAGCAGAGCTTTTGTAATGTAAAGGTTTGTTAGTCTTTTTGTTGGAACTGAAGAAAGGAACGATTATTGTACACAGACATATTTTTGGAAATTGAATGAAGAAGTGGATTGAATTTCTTTAGCGACTGTAACCTATCTTTTGAGTGGATTCAGTGAGAAGGAAAGGGCCCACCTTCCTCATCGATTCCCCTCTGTTTCGAATTATAGATTTAGTCATTTTCATTGCAAATGGTTTAACTGTTAGATATTTCTGAATATAATTGTTGTTACAGTTTAGTTCCTTCTTGGTAAATGCGCATAAACTTGTCTCATGAGAATTAGAAGTCAGTTGTTGAACATGGCTGGAGAACTGCTTTTCCTTTTTCTGCATTAGGTTAAAAGCTTTTTTTGGAGAATTAAAAGTGTGAAGTAGCTTCTTGCAATAAGTAGATTTCCCTTCAGCAATAGTATAGAATTTCTTCATGCAAAAGTAAATTAGAAAATTAGATTAAGGTAGGCAATTCATGATTTTTGTAGATTCATCAGTTTAGATTGCAATTATGATTTTAATTCTGTATCACTCTAGACGTATCAGCACAATTGTGTTAGCAATATTGTTTGTTTGTTTTTGTTAAAAGAATTTCCCTACTGCAATTAGATTAGAGATGCTTTCATAATCTAGCATAGACTGTGCAGAATTATCTTGAAATAACAGACTTCCCTGGGTTGACAATTCATATTGAACACTTTGATTTTCCATTCAATTAGACAATTAAAGTGCCCAACAGACCCTTATTTGTATATTATTATTAATTATTTCTCCCTAAACTAATTAGTTAAGTTAATTTGACTTAACTAAAGGAAGTAGTTGAACTACCTCAACTTATTGAGAAAGAATAAAGGTTCAATGAGAGGAAGAGACAAGGGGAGAATAGAAGGAGAAAGACAAGACTAAGGTTTGTTCTTCAGTTAGTGAGATAGCTTCAGTTTTCATTCATTTCTAAGTTTACTTGAAAGCCTAATACTCTTGTTGACAACAGGGTCTTATTGAAGGCAACAAGGTTCAAAATTGAATCATACTTTTCAGCAGCTTGTTTTAAAGGTGTTTGATTCATCCTTGATAGTCTGTGTATTCTTGTATGTTTGTGAATTAATTTTCACGGCTGATAAATGATATCTTGCAGAGTCAAATGGCAGCATTTTTGTGGCAAGCTGATCTAGATCATTAATTTCAGTTTTATTTTACTATCGGAGTCTTTTTGTATGGTGCCCATCGGAGACCTCTAAATATGACTTTGGTCCATACCCACGCAGGGGTTTGTAAAGAAAAATACACTTTTGTATCTTAGAATGAAATAAATCAGATTATTGTCCTATCGCATATATGTGTTTTCATGACTTGGTTCCTCCTTTTGCTTTTGGTCTCCATGTTTACTTTATTGTAAAAGTTGTATACATTCTTGTAACTTTGTATAAAAAAAAAATTACATTGCAACATATACAAATCATAAAACCAGCCTTAATCCTTGTAATTAATACTTGTGGATTGAGTGAATGTTTTGAGGCTATAAACCTCTGGTGACATTCCCAACTATATTGTCCTAGCCATGCAAGATCTTAAAATGATTGAATAAGGTGTTCCATACCTTTCCTCAACAGTGGGCGACCACCAATATCCACCTGGATGTTGTGTATGGCTTCAGGACAGCCCCGGAAGTGCATAACCCACAATTACAAAGAAATGTCATCATTACAGAGAAACGTGTTGAACTAAAACTTTCAAGATGATCCAGTTGGAATATGTGGGTGGCCACCAATATCCACCTAGATCAGGAGTGCATGTCTACCCCTCTCCTAGGGATGTGTGACAACTCCCTCTTGTTGTTGTTCTCTTTCTCTAAGCTCATAAACTTCTCTTGGGAAATGTGAATCTTCACCTCCCACTCCTTTCTCCTCAAAATGTGCACCCTCTCTCCCTCAAGTGTTGCATTTATGAAATTTTAATGTGTAACTCCTCTAACCCTTGGTCTTCCTTGAGTGATTCTTCACTTTCCCTTGAGATCAATGGTCACGACTTAATCATTCGTTGAGGTCACTTAAGTGTCCCACTTTTCATAAAGCCATTTTTACACATTAAAAATAAAAGGCTCAACTTTATAAAACCACTTTATAAAGTTACTTTATAAAAACACATTATAAAGTCACTAGGGAGAAAATGTGCGCGGTCACTTCCGCATGTTGGGCGTTGCCTATGCAGAAGTACCTTTGAGCTACCAAATCTAGCACTCCCTCTTAGAGACAGAGGTACTTATGGTACCACCACCAGAATCTGTCTCAAAATCCATCATCCCATCCGTTGTTGAACTAGAGACCTTTGCTCCCACTACACTGGAAGCATGTGATGCTACCTTTGTTGATCTATGAACTAAATAAATGCTCCTAGGAGACTTCACAATCTTATGAGCATCCATCAGTGTCGACTCATGCATGATGAGTCCTCTGAGAGTCCTGGACGAGAATTGAGTTCTCGGTATCAACTCTCTCTCCCGTGCAACCTGCCCACTCTCTGAAACAGAATCTGAATCCAGAAAATCCACTAGACCCCAACACAAGTCGTCCCGACAACCTGTACATCATACCTTGCCCGATGTCAAGCCTCATTGTTGCATCCAAGGTTCATCTCTCTGAACGTATGAGCAGATGTCCATCCTCAAACATCACTACATACCCCTTATCCACCAGAGATGATACAAAGAGCAAGTTGACCCTCAACTTTGGTACATGCGACACCTTTGCCACCTTTAGAGAACCTTGTGACATCCTCCTCGTTACGACAACAACTCTTTAACAGGTGCAAAAAAAAATTTGTTTAAGGTGTGTGCGCGCGTGTAAAAAGGAACAGACACACTTGACCCTACGTCGCCACCTGACGACTAACAAGACGCAACCACGATGATCACAACAAGAAGACATAAGGCGCACAACAAGTAACTGCAAGCATTAAACGACCATAGACATAAGGCGCACAACAAGTAACTGCAAGCGTTAAACGACACACTGTGTTATGTACAGTACGAACACAGATGGAAGAATCCATAGTAGTAGATTTTACTATTTATGCACAGGAAAGCAGGGCGTTTAATCTTAGTTCTCTGCTCCGGAGAGAGAGAATGTCAGATAGGCTCCTGGCCGACTGCTCAGGCAGAAACTAGTAATCTCTGTCAGGAGGTCGCAATGGTGGGAACTCTGCCTTTAAGAGCCCGAGACTACTGATACGACCTTAGAGGTGTGTCGCAAGAGTGGAAACCCTGCCTTTAAAGGGCCCAAGACTCTTGATACAACACTGGATTCTTTACACAAAATAATCACACACACAGTCTTATATACAGAGCGACGAGCTTTATCAAATCGAAGAGTCTGATATCATACAACTGTGAATTTGGACAATTCCAATTATAGTACTAACCCTGAAATTAATTAACAATCTCAATACATCCTATATGTTACAGATACCATAAAATTACAATAACATTATCTTGACAACCTCACATCTTATGTTATAATAACCTTGCGACTAAAACATCAATCACCAATCACATTACTCCTTGTATGCTACCAAAATGAAGTTACAATAAATCTACCATAAAATAAATCAACATTACATTTATATTACCATAACCTTGCCAATGAATTAATAATAAAAAGAAATCATTACCGTAGCATTTAACATGAAGCATTACATTACATGATTCTTCCATTGCGCACAAGTCTCATTCATCAGGCAACATGTCATTCAATTCTTAAATAATCATGGGCGTGAGAATAAGTAAGTTAAGCCATCATTAGAAATAACTATATAAAAACTAAATATCTAGATCCACCATCAACTACATAAATCCTCAATGCGTAAAAACTAAATCTATGTCAATCATTCACTACATACTAACCATTGCTCAAGTAGTGATAACTAAAACCATCGGTATTGCATCCATAAGGCCATAAGGTGGCATCTAAAACAACACTAAATATACATCAATAAGCCAGTCGGAACTTCGCCAAGGTTAACATGTAAGTAACATCAACTGTAGGCTAACTAGCTTGGCTAAAATTAAAAGGATTAGTGTGATTTATCATTTAAGGCAAGGATTTAACATCAATCTAAATTTAGAATGCCATAGTAACGTGACCCACTAGTCCTTAATTCGTTCATTAATTATATTCACATACTGGATAGATGCAAATCATCATTAAGTAAAAATTTAACATTAGTCCCAAAATTATAATTCAATAATTAACTAAATCTTTTAAAATCCTTTCATCATTCATTAAATATAATCAAATATTGAATAGTTGTAATTTATCATTCCAACTAAATTTAATCATTAACTCAAGGAACAGTTATAATTGATAATTATGAACCCGCCTGCAATGGGGAACAAGGCGGAATAAAATAAAAGCAAGGAATAGTTAAATCGGTGCGGTATTGGAAATCTGCCACCCTGCTGTCAGGACCACGCAGAACCAAATCAGTGTCGTCCACCTGACAGGCCTAGCACTGTCCAAGGGCTAGAAAAAGGTGAGGGCACACAGCCAAGGGCAAACCGTTGTAAGTGAACTTTCGGTTGGGAAACAAATAAAAGAAAAAATAAGAAGAATAATAGGGACTTCGCAGGTGTAAAGGCTATCCACGTTGCAACGCACAGGTGGGTGCACTGATCTAAGGGTTAAGGTTTAGCTGAGAAAAGAATTCTAGCCGTGGCCATAACTGCCATTTAAAGCAATCCTGCACTTCTAGCCGGGTATTAAATTTTTTTACTGCTAAAACGACTACCCCTCTATTTAATTAAATTGTTGTTGCTGCAACCAGGTGTCAAGGCATTACACGCAGTCTAGAAGGGAATTTGTAGGGGTTCAGTGGTGTCAGAATGAGCGTTAGGGAGAAGGCTCTCGTTGTTCTCACCAGGCTCGGCCCTTCTGTCAGACAGCATTATTCAAGGGCGAATGTGCAATCCAACTGCGTCGGGCAGAGTATTAGCACTTCGGAGATGCAACTCTAAACACCAACGCCTACCAGGTAGGTATCGTGGTCTCACGGACTCACGGCCAGGCACAGTCAAGGAAATACTTCTGGGCAGAGAAGGGAACACCTGGGAAATCGAGCCACTGCCCCATAGCCACCAGAGCACTCGTGTACATGAAAGCACAGTGAAACAATCCAAGGAATACTGGCCAAAACATAAACGAATGCTCTTCAGCGCAATCGCACAGTCAATGGATATCCGTCTTCACGCTGAAATGGTTGATCAGAGAATGAAGGAGGGCGGCAGCAACTACATCGAGGATCTACCTGAATTAGGAACGCAACTGAGATAGGTCATCGGCATGGTTAGGAAAACGATTACCCTTTCGTTGTCCCCAACTACACAGTCAGCCCTCGCTCAGTAAACATTCGAGGAGCTGTGGCAGGGACCTAAAATTCGCGTTTATCCACAACAGCGTGGGTTGTGGGCACAAATTTAGGAAATGAAAAAAATCATCGGCATAACGTTGTGTCGGATAACCGTGTCATGGTATAACTCAGGGCGAGCATTAAGATTAACATTAAAACTGCTACGGGTCTAAAACCGCCCAACAGGGGATCATTAACCACTTACTGCTGAACAATCTACGCCTATCTTCGCTACCCTGTCATGGCCGTCTACAAGATAATTAATAGCGCAGTCCACACGGCATTCCTGTCAATGTAAATAGTGTGGGTAAATGCCCAGCTGCAAACACTTCATGGTTAAGTAACGCAAGGTTACACCCACCTAAGAATATATTTGACATTAGCTACCTTGCTAGTGTGTAATATAATTAGATTGCAAAACTCGCAGGTACACCTAAAAATTGTCTGTGACATGAGTGTTGTTGTCAATTCATCCACTGGAGGAATAGACAGTCAGTATACTAATGGAACGTAGAGTAGATTGGGGATACCATTGTCAACCGGTTTCTGTCCATGAGCGTTAATCACAGTCACGAAATTACTAGGGAACCAGTCATTCGAGAGGACAACAATGAGATTTTTTTTTTTATCCCTTTTTTATTCAAGAGCTAAGAACTAACATGAATCTGTAGGGATGAGATGCCCTTCGAATCCACAGAGGTAACCGACAAGGACGCAAGGGTCACAGACAACCATCATAGGGTTGTCCTGTCATGCGGGGACGAAGGCCACGGGAGATCAATCAACCCAACAATGAGCTAGGCTAAGAAAAAAAAGGGGTCCGCTATGATTTTAAACATCCAATCCTATCACAACCAATATGCAGATCCAACATAGATCCTAAAGCATTCTAATCTACCAAATTAAGGAGCGTACCTTTTTCCTTATTGCCTGCCTCAAATGGCGTCTGCGCGCTCCGTGTCGCTCCCACTCGCCGACCATCGAGACTGCACTGGTACCTCCCAGCCAATCGCTAGGGGTGCTCTGCTTCCCACTTAGCCCCCCGAGCCGCAAAGGGGCCACACGCTATCTAGATGGTATGTCTAGCTTCCCAGTTCGTCTCGCAAGGCCGAGCTACCACTCCTATCCGAACTGGAAAAATCCCAACTCTCCACAAGTAATCAGTCAAGTCACAATCCGACAGCGTAACGTTATGCTAACAGCCGATCCCTTTCTTCCTCTTCTTCCCTTTCTTTTATAGAGTTGTCCAAACCTCACACTTTCCCTAAATCACTTTTAAATTAAAAATAAAAATATTCTATATATTCTCCTTCGCACAAGTGTCGTCCATCCCCCTCTTTCCTCCAATAATTATTTTCTTTAAATTATTAATTTACTCATTTCCCTCACCCACCTAGAGTTGCTCCTAAATTTCCTCCTAGGTGTTCCTAGATCCCCTTACATGTTTTAAATAATTTCCCTAAAAATAAAGTTACTAAATTAGCTCGAATTAGAAGGTTCTTAATTGCAGATTCCTTACTATGTTGACCTCACTTTTTACTATAAGTTCCCAACTTTCCTTTATTATGTTTCTTCCAATCCTTAGTTTCCTAATTTTTATCATCCCCTTCTTTCCCCTTTTTATTAGAGCCAAAATGGCAGTTGCACTATTTACTCTTTTCCCTTTATTATTAATTTAAAATCTTTTTATACTTCCACAAGTTAAATAATTTGTTTCTTCTTTACAATTTAAAACCACAGATTTTTAATTAAATTATTACTCTCTTCATTTTACCCCAAAA
>ML827221.1:111797-136521 GCA_009831015.1 Picea engelmannii | reverse complement strand
CTTTGTCGGTGACTTTCTTGATACTCCATACAGATTCGCATAAGAACCATTGTTGATCAGGATCTTCATATCCATATCCTCTAAAGAGTGGTAACTTCCTTTCATCTACCATAGATCTTCCTTGGCTTCTTGACTGAGTATGTGCTAGACTTCTTGTGACAGTACTCTGATTGCTCTTACTACTCTAAATACTCAGGTTACTCTGGTTACTTAATGCTACTAAATCAACAGGGAAAGTAATAGTACTTACTTCGACAATAGGCGCAGTGCCTGAAGTTTTTGGTTCTCCTCGACGAAGTTCTTTGGTCTGTACTTCCTCTATTCTTACGGATTCTGAATGTTCTTCCACTGTTAGATCTTCTTTTTCTCCACTATAGAATCCCTCATCTATGTAGTTTTTCTTAAATAGGTTCGCAAGAGGAACATCTCTAAATGGTCTCCCACTACGTGTGTGTCCATCCTCTGTTTCACTGTCGTTGTTTGAATTCTTGAACATTATCTTTTCAATCCCCCTGATTATTGTATCTTCAATATGTTCTTCTCATGCAATAGAATCTTGATCTTCAACTTCAAAAAGTGTAAAAATTTTCCTCTAGGTCCCTTAAAGAAATATCTCTATGCATGCCTAGATGACTCTACTCTGTCAATATCAAACTTAGTAATGTACCCTCCAATAGTTTTATCAAACCATTGATCTACTTCTCTTGACACGGGGTTATCAACTCTCTTGACCTTCTTGATCAGTGTCGACTTCCAAACCACAGGTGTTCTAGATCTGATCTCGAACTGGGTATCTGCTAATCTGGCTAGCCACTCGTATAACTCCTTATGAACTCCTCCAAATAAAATTTTGTGTATATTGGTAAAGATATATCTTCCCAACTAGTCTTATGTACTAATGTTAGGGTTCTTGTTCTGAGCTTTAGTGAAGTCCCTTTATTTTTCTTCTATCCTCTTCTGAATCTATGTCTTCTATGGAAACCACCTTGACATTCCCTCAAGAAGATCTTGGTCCCGGCAATGAAACCATTTGTTGGCATATGGATAGACCCAAGTTTCAACTCTTACAGAGCACCAACAAACCCTAACTACTGGCCCTTTTGGAAACACCTGCGAAGCAGATGTAGTCTCACTTGAAGTAGCAATAGGGGGTTGCAGGACACAGGTGTCTACAACCAGAGGAAATGAAAAGTGGATATGGTACAACAACACACAGCAATTTAGTTATTCTTTATCTCACTTAAGCCTACTTCGCAAGTTATATCTCATATCTAACACAACAATGCAATAACATTAGACCAGATGGAAAATAACACAACATCAATCACACATAACAACAAGATATACGTGGTTCACCCTCTCCCTAAAAATACGTCCAGAGAACTGTGTTTATTGATATATTATATGAAAACATACAGTTATATTTGTGCTCTTATCTTGCATATATCTCTCTCTCTTCTCTCGGCCCTCCCTATGCACCCAGTTACAGGGTTGAACTTCGCACCCAGCTGAAGATCTTACAATACAGTGTCAACATTGTTCTCCACAATTGATTCTCAACGATGAACAAAAAAAACCGTAGTATCAACAACCCAACCTGTAATGAACCATCCCAGGTCTTACAGACCTGTATTTATACATTACATGGCACAAGTCTAGGTGTCAAAACCCTAGATCTAAAACCCTAGGTCAAATTGACCCATGTTTTCTAGGGCTTCGACAGCCTGTCTTTCCTTCTTACCCATGAGGTGATCCAAGAACTCGTTGATTTCTTATTACACTTGTTGAGTTGTCCACAATGCGTCTTCCTTACTACTTTGTCTTCCTCGATCTTCTCTTCCAACGACTAGCTTTTCCTTCTTTTTCTCCTTCTTTTCTGCTTCTTTTCCCATTTCGACCCTTCCTCAGTTTATGTGTCTTCCACACAGTTTTCACTTCTCCTTTCCTCCTTAATATTTGCTTTCTTCCATAACCAAGTTCCAACAGACTTTGAGATGTAGAGAGGAACCTCTAAGGTTTGAACATGGGTGTCCCACCTCTCAGGAGGTGAGATGTGCCTCTCTATTTGCAGCTACACACAGTTGGGGTTCCTGAGAGTCTTAACCATTTTCTTCATCGGGTGGCCCTGGCAGTAGTGTGCTACATAGAGAAAAAAGTGATACATGAGGATTAATAGGATCCTCAACTGATTTTGTAGTCTTTTATGATGATGTTATGGCCATGAAGGCCCGACCTTTTTTTCCATGTTATGTACCTTTTGACGATGCATTTTAAAACAAACTTTTGTTATTATGCATCTATATATATATACGTGTTTTGTGGTGCCTATCGATGTTGCATTTTATCTTATGTGATGTTTTTGTATACATATGATTCGTGTTTTTCAAAAATGTTTTATCTATGCCCAAGATACCGATCCAATATGTAATTAGCTAACGAATTCGACGTTGTATTGAGTTCTCTCAGTATATGTCTCTATTGGATAAATTCAAACGATCTTTTGAGATGGAAAACTCTTAGGTGGAGACGTAGTAAGATGGGGTTGTGAATGGAATAATCTTGATTAAGATGATAAACCATGAGTTGAGATTCTAGGTTAATAATCAAATGAGTTATACCTAGAGAGGAAGCTTCAGTTAAGAGTCTAATGACAGCATGATATTCTACCATGTTATTGGTTTTTGATTCGAGGCAAATTTCTCCTGAACTCGCAAACCCACTAGAGTGGTAGATGACCCACATTGCAGAAGAAATGCTCTAGGTGTGTCAACTAGCGCCATCCGCAAACCCAACAAATATGGGAAAGGGGGATTTCACCTGCGTATGAAATCACAAGACAAAGTATAATAATCTAAGACAAAACTCGTGTATGAAAGATAAAAGACACACCAAATCAAAAGTATATAGTACAATAATATACAAATCACACATGCCATATGTTCTATGAAAATTACTTCTTGAGGTAAATCCCCTTTCAGGTTTCACCGAGAGATATTCCATCGTATTCGACAAAATCATAAGCGCCTCTATGTAATACACGCTTTATGATATAAGGTCCATGCCACAGAGGTTCTAACTTTCCTATCCCCAACTTATCATGAGCTTGGTCATAAACTAGGACCAATTCTCCTTCTGCAAAATCATGAGGTTGAATGGATTTGTCATATTGACGCTTCGTTCATTTTTTACATGTCTTGTTAATGAGAGAATCATCGCGAGATGTTTCATCCAACTTGGTTAAATATAGGAATTGTTCCTCTTCAGCAGAGGTGTGAGGCAGGAGTTCCACGATGAGTTTCAATGAAGGGATATCGCACTCGATTGGTAGCATTGCTTCTATGCCATACACCAAATGGAATGGAGTGAATCTAGTTGCATTTTTCACCGAAGTGTGATAGGCCTAGAGTGCAGAGAAAAGTTGCAAGTACTAAGAGTTTTTGTTCGTCCCCACCATGCGTTGGAGCATGGTCTTCGGGACTTTTTTTATAGCTTCAACTTTTATGTTTTCTTGAGGATAGTAGGGGCATGAGTTTTCATGGTGAAAACCCAACTTGATATGAAAATCACTCATCATCTGGTTCTGGAAGTGTGAGCCATGATCGGTGACAATATCTTGCGAGACACTGAAGCGAGTGATCATGTGGTTAAAAAAAAAAGAGTGTTGCAGTACAGACATCGTTAAGAAATGTAGGCATAGCCTCAACCCATTTAGTGAAATAATCGACGACAATGATGATATAACTGTGCCCCCCGACTGAGGTAAGATTAAATTGCATAAAATCAATGCCCCATTTTGGAAAGGGGCCAACAGAAACAATGGGATGCAGCGGAGCAGGGTGGGTACGTACCTTTTTCTGAAAAAAATTGACAAGGTGGGTGTTGGTGTAAATATATGTTTAGTATATTACACTCATTTATATATCAATCTGGGATTCATAATCAGTATAGATGTTACACTGTATCTACCGAAAATAGGTAATCTATCTATGTATGTTGTATCTATCTCAATCAAGAAACAATCATTAACAAAATACTTTGTTTTTGGAATATATGAACACTATTATTCACACAACTTCAAATTAGAAGATAAAGCTCATAGTAAAAATCTCAAGAAAACACTCGGTTAAAAAAAATTCTTTCTCAGATAACAGGTCTGTTCATTATAGGCTCGTGAAATAAAAATATGAACCGAGACCCTGCTTCCTGTAGCAATTGAATTCACATAACAATTGACAATTCACTCTATTTACTCTTGGAAAGAAACCAATCATGACCTAATCAATTCCAATCAAAACTTCCTTCCTCAATACAGGAGACAGTCGATATGATTTAAAGACTTCATTACTGATGCATGAAGGGTGAGATATTAAGTCTAATTGTTCATGTACCTACTGAGGACAACACAATTACTAAGACTTCCAAATTCAGAAAAATAACAATTGCTTATCTAACAATCCCAAAAATCTACCCAGCTTTTGTTGACTAAATATCACCCTGCAGAAATAGAAATAGAATCATCTACTATGCTTAATGTATATCTATTCATTCACACTGATCCAAAATCAACAGGTATTTATTTATAGATCTACGTTGTACTTAGGAAATTTCATGCACTCAGAATCATTTGCAATACACAATTATTTTATTTTCACACTCACACACAATTAACTTATGTCCACACATAAACATATACAGGGAGACTTAACTTGGTTGGGGAGGTGGTCCCTTGTCGAACCAACAAGGTAGATCTAAATAAGTTACAGAATAGATACTTTACTCACATCCATGAATTTCAAAAACTAGCATTCGTATTATTTCAATTAAACGAGTGAATCAGTGATTCAACATTCAATTTCCAGCATAATGATGTATATTATCTCTATCAATCATCTACACAGCATCCCTTTTAAAGAATGTCAGTCGTTACAATCAAATTCTGAAGATAATCATCGAATGTCTACAAAATATTACAATTGGTGAACATAGTGTATCTCAAGGAATGGGCTTCATCCTCATGACACGAAGTGCATGAGTGATGAAGTCTATCGTGGTCTTCGGGCAAACCAAAGTTGCTTCCATCCAACCAATTTCTTGGAGTCATTGCCAGTGTACTCATTCAAAACTTCAATCCTAGAGAAGTGGGTTTAGTACCGGACTAACACAGTAACAAAACTTGGTATCGGATCAGCACAGAGTTGGTACCGGAATAGGCGGAGTATCGGAATAGAACAGTTGAAATGTTGCAGTACCGGACCAGTGGAAGTACCAGACAAATACCAAATATGAGTAACACATGAGATAAAGCCTTGTCATGAAATATGCTTAAAGTAATAAAAGTAATTAGAAGCATAAAAAACAATCATTTATTCCCAATTAATTAAGAAATCAAACAAATCATGTTTTTAACATGGGTTACCTCATTATGCATATGAATAAGGTCACAAGGTAGGTTTGTGGAAGAAATAGACAAAATATGCATATGTCAGAGGTAAAATGACCAATATAGAATATAAGATAAGGTAATAGGGGATGTAAAAAATGAGGTGCAATAGTGGGCATTGTTTGACGACCTCGATACAACCTTTGAAGATAGAGGGCAAAAAATAACCAGCACGTAGGATTTTTTGGGTTGTAACCATCCCAGAAAGATGATCGCCACAAGATCCAAGGTGATATTCATTCAAAACTCGTTCAACCTCATCATGGGTTAAACAACGTAGTAGGAAAGTATCAATACCATAGTGGTATAAAGTGTCACCGATGCTAAGGTAGAGTTTAGAATGGTGGCGGATACGATGACATTCGTCATGTGAAATGTCTGGTTGGAAACGTTGGGTTTGGAGATAGAGAAGAATATATCCATACCAAGGGTCAGACATGCTAATGAGGAACAGGGATTCTTCAGGAAGAGAATCATTGGGCTCAGTATCCTCATCAGTATAGGGATGATCGTAGATCAATTCCACAAAAACCAACGATTTTTTAGCTTTTGACTTGGAAAAATCGAGATCGAATTCTTAGAGAATAATGATCCATTTTGAATATTTTCCCCCGAGGACTTGATGAGTTAAGATATGGTACATGGGGTTTGAGTCTGCGATGACCGTGGTAGTGCATAAGAGGATGTAATGGTGAAACCTCTAAACAACAATTACTACATCTAGAGCCAAATTTGCAACATGTGAATATCAAATCTCGGGACCAAATAGACTCTTACTCAGATAGTATATCACATGTTCGTCACCATTAGCATCCTCTTGAACTAACACCATAAAAATAGTGGTAGTAAAGGAAGCCAAATAAAGGATATAGTCTCGTGCATAATCTGGTGGGAGAAAGAGAAGAGTGTGTGTTAAGGCATGCTTAAGGGCATCGAAAGAGCATTGAGAAGTGTCATCCCAGACGAAAGGAGTGTCTTTCTGCAACAATCTCATAAATACTTTAGTGAGTTCGGCGTAATTACAGATGAAACGGCGAAGAAATTTGTATTTCCCTTGTAAACTTTGTAGTTGGATCAGATTGTTGGGAGGGGGTAAAGTGAGAATAGATTTAAATTTTAAGGAATCCAACCTAATCCCATCTTTGGAGATGAAGAATCCAAGAAGTCTGCCTGATTCGACAACGAAGATGCATTTGTGATATTTTAAATAGATGTGGTAAAACCGACCTTGAAGAAATATGGCCCGTAAGTGACCAATATGGTCTCGTCAATGAGACGAATGAGTGGGTAAGTCATCGAGGTAGGGTTCCAAAATATGTTTGATGTTGTGGAAAGCGTATGACATGGCCCGTTGAAAGGTATCTCTAGCATTTTTAAGAACAAAAGGTAGCTTTTGATAAGTGAACATCCCCCAAGGGAAGACATTGTTTTATGTTGATCATCTGGTATAAAATCAATCTGTTTATACCCTATAAAATCAATATGTTTATACCCTGAGAAACCATCCGTGAAAGAAAAATGGCGTTGCCAGCGGAATTATCGATAATTTGGTTGATAAAAGGTGTAGGGTAATTTTCTTTTGGACAAGCCTTGTTAAGATCCCTATAATTGACGCAGACACGAATGGTCCCTTGTTTCTTAGAAACCAGAACGATGTTATAAACCCATTCATTCAAGGGGACAGGATAAATAAAACCATACTTCAACAATTTTTCAACTTCTGGGTTCAATCCCTAGTGGAGTTGCCAATTTCTGTTATAGAAAAATTCCCCTGTGGATAGGTGAATATCCTCTTGGATTCAAGACCCCTACTACCAAGACATAAAGATTCAAATCGACACTAGCATCCCTCTAAATGTAGTTAAACTAGTCAAATTAAAAAGAGGAAGAAAGTATGATGTACCTTTTTCTGAAGCTTGTCCTCGCTTAATCCAAGTTGAACTTGATCTCCAAGCTCCTTAGTGATATCTGCAAACCAATGGACAATGAAGAAAACACAAAATTCCTACTCTATCAAGATTAGTTTAAATTAAATTTATCCATAATAGACAAGTATATGCAATAATACACAAACTTGAAGGAAATAGAACAAGCATATATTAATGAGAACATTAAAAGGTACTTACAATCTGTAGATGCAGCCGCAGCAACCTCTCCAAGTCCTCCTTATCCAACCCATTGCTCGAAAGATCCACGATCAAAATGAAAATACTTTTGTTGATTATTCTCCTCCTCTTCACCATGAGAATGCCTCCTTTTATAGGCTTTGAGAGGCTCAACCACCTTAGTTTTATTTGGGATAAGTTGAGGATATGACTCCATTAGTTGTGGCATCTCCCTTAGATACATCCTATAGCTTGGATTTGAGCCAAATCAAATTGAATCATCTCTAGTTGTCCTTAGAGAAAAGGGGTATTTCTTCCCATGATTCTCTCAACCAATCGACGCTTCCTCAGAACAAGAAACGGAGTGTTGCAACTCTCCCTGCTAGATGGACAGAGAGAGTTAGTGCTCCCTGCATATGAGAAAGGGAGCATTGATATTCCAAAAGTTTGTTAAGATGACCAATTCTCAAGGAAAAAAAAATTGTTTAGTTTTTCAAATGATGTGGTTTATCCTTCCAACATGTTCTAGAGCATGTATCAAGTGTTTCCATGGTATCATTCACAATGCGACATATGCAGAACGAAAATGTGACATTTACGACACTTGTGACACAAGTGTAACACTTGCAACAGTGAGAATGCGACATTATCGAAGTGAGGAATTTTGACGTGTAACAGATTTCCCCCCAAAGTGTGAAGTCAGAAGATGAAAGTTGATGACTGAAACGCTTTCTAGATTTTTCAAAGAAAGGGTATGGAGTCGAAGAACCTAGTAGAATTTGCAAACAACCATCAATAAATGTTATCATGTGTTTCAAACCCAAGGCAGGCATACCTATGCTTGGGTAACAAAGAACTTAAGGTATGGCCGCCAATAAATACACTGCAAATCCATGACGATATTGATTAAGGGTATAGCCACCAAAGATACAATGTGGATCTATACCTCCATAAAATTAACTGATCACAGCCACGATAAATACAGAGTGGAGATACAATATGATAAAACATAGCCACGGACCAATGCAATGTGGATCTATGTGAAAATATATATATCATCATGCTCAAATGATCTCCTTCGTATCCTAGGAAAAGCAGATAATAGAGTGAATGCTCAACCCAGGGTCTTCATCCCAATCCCAATGTGGTATGAATCTAGCCATGTGAATAGATGTTTTGATTTCGAACATGGTAGAAACCACTTGATTACCAGTTATTGAGGTAAATCGTTAACAAGTGTGATGGAAATCACCGATGATGTCAATGACTCCCAAGGTACCCTAGTACAATCCAATGAATGTGAATAAATGAGCTGAAGTCGAACATTCGTGGAATCATTCGATCAGAGGTCAATGATGTAAACCTATTTTCGAAGGCGAGGAGGCCTATCATTGAGGCATGCAGGTCCCAAGGTACTAACTAGTTTCTAAGTCTTATTCATGTATTATGTGTTGAAGTCGATAGGAAAAGACGCATCGAAGGAGGGCCTTGATGTATCCCCCATCATCGACATGAAACTAACATAGGAAATAGATGTAATATGGTGAATAGAATGAGTATGGACTGAAACGAGTATTGAAACTAGAAATTTGTGATGGTTGACTCTCAAGGCGGATACTTTCCTTGAATACTTAGGCATGACATGAGACTTGGCAGCATAAACGTAACGTGGACCAAAACCTAATGCAGTGGACATTGTGACATTCATCGAATGACCCAAAGGAATGGAAAGCCTCATAATATTGGTTCAGTGCATAGGTTTAGCTGATTATCCAAGTTTTCAAAGTGCAGGTAAAAACAAGTACCATGTTCAAGGGTGACTGCAAGAGTTATTTGTAACAATTCTTAAAGACAACTTGACCTACTTCCTTCAATTTTTCCCCCATCCAGATAGACGAGTACCTCTTTTTATTTTAACGAGCTCAAGGAGGATAAAACATGCTCGATATAAATCACCTTCGGTAAGTCCCTCTTCCTTAATTTAACGAACTGGAATAAGTAAGGGTTTGGTCTCGTATGGGCCCCTCAATGTGTGATTTTAGCGAGTCCAGAGAAAAACTAGGGAGACGCCCTTTTGAGACCTTTTAACGAGCATGAAAGGAATCAAGATCACTCAAAGTTATTTTCATATTTAGAGAGTCTGAAAAGAGCTTAAATATGACTCCAGGGGTTTCCTTTTTCGTGTAACCTTTACGAGTCCGAAAAAAGTGATAAAATTCTACTCGGTTACATTCTCATGTTTTTTCGAGCGCGAGAAAGAACAAATATTATGCCCATCAGTGTCACAAGGTTGTATGAAAATATATTGCTTGAAATCCTATAAATACAGATAGTTCTAGGCCCAAAGCATTAGTAACTTCTTGAAAAAAGATTAAAAACCCAAAAATGACTTTAGATTAAGGAGAAATAGCAAAAATAAACCTATCAAATAGTGAAATAGGTCAAAAAAGTCATTTACCATTTGATTTTTACCAAACTCCTCCACATTTGGAATTTTCCACCTTTGGGAGGCATTTTTCGAGCTTTAAGTACGGGATTTGTGATTGATAATTTCTAGTTCCATCCAGACTAAGTTGGTCATATTTCCCTTCTCATCATTTTTTATGGTTTTTTTCTGTGTTTTAGCTTATGTTTTGAGCATTCTGGGCCCCTAGGAAGCCCTAGGCACCGAACCAGATCGGTGCTCCCTCAAAGCACTAAGGGGAGCGTCAATCAAGATTTAAGTGCCCTGGTACACATTCTTAGGGAGTGTTATCACTCTGTAAGCATTTTTTAGGGAGCGCTAGGCACATAACTCAAAAATATTTTGTCTTTTGGGCTAAATAGAAACAATTTTCTTCCATAAAAATTTGACTAATGATGTTTAAATGTTTTTATTTGCATATTTCACCAGTCATGTAGACATGATAGAGTGAAAAGAGTGTGAACATGAGTTTGATGACATTGTTTCTCTTCAAATCCCTCAAGCGAGGGAAGATTTGCAAAACTGCAGGTTACTCAAGTATTTCAAGCTCCAAAACATGAGGAAGGAATACTATTACTTGAGTACTTGATCGGTTTATGGGATGATGTCGAACAAGCATTTTGCATCGGACCACACACGCTCAATATTGAGCTAGATGATGTCTATTTTCTAACGGGGCTCTCGAGGAGAGGGTCTGCTATTCTCTTGTCCGGACATGGGGAAACTCCTCAACCAACTTAGGCGTATGTTGTTGATCATTGTATATCAGGGTCGCGATTGGTAGGTGGTTGAATCATGATAAAATATGTAAGGGACTTGGAACTTCGGTCGATTCTATTCGCCATCACCTAATTGGCGGGTAATACTAGTGCTTATTTGGCCTCAAAATCACAGATGTCATATGCTTTACAGTTTTTAGGGCCTAGGTTGTTTAATTAGAATGTAGGGTTCCTTCGAAATGTCAAGGAACAAATATCAAAGTGCAGGACGGGAAGACAAAAGCAATTTGGGTATGGTTTTTTTCTAGTTTCGTTCTTCTTACAGCTAATTCCTTAGATGCAGCCACAAGTTGCATCGATAGCGCATCCTACAACTGGGCCTCGTATGAAGAGGCGGACCAGTATATCCCCTAGATTGGGGAATGAACCTTCATCATTCATATTTATAGTTGACTTCTTCTCATGGTGAAGGAGATTGTTATTCATTATCGAGGACTTCCCTTATGTTGAAGTGGAATTCTGAGGTAGTGCAGACTTGGTGTTCCCTGAGGGCATCCAGTGGGATGTGTTAGGTACGAAACTAAACCTTGCCACATATTTTTTTTTGTGTATTTTATATTGTTTTTTATTTGTACAATGCGGGATCTAAAAAAACATTGCTTCATCATGCAGACAAAGGCACATCACGTTCGGTAGAGATGGCAGCTCTGGGGCATTGTGGAGATGCAAAGGTAGTCGTTGAGCATGAGGATGCGGTGGGAGGACTTCGAGAGGTAGAGAGGAACCTCTGAGTTTTGACCATGGGTGTACCACCTCTCACGAGGCGAGATGTGCCTCTCTATTTTCAATGACACACAGTTGGGTTTACCGAGAGTCTTAACCATTTGCTTCGTCGGGTGGCTCGAGCAGTATAGTGCTACACAGAGCACAACGTGATATAGGAGGATGACTAGGATCCTCATCTGATTTTGTAGTATTTTAGAATGATGTTATGGGAATGAAGGCCCAACCTTTTTTTCCCTTTTATGTACCTTTTGATGATGTATTTCAAAACAAACCTTTTCTATTACGCATCTATATATATATACGAGTTTTTTGGTGCCTATCGATGTTGCATTTTATCTTATGTGATGTTTTTGTATACATATGATTCATGTTTTTCAAAAATGGTTTATACCGATCTAATATGTAATTATCTAATGAATCCGACGTTGTATTGAGTTCTCTCGGCATATGTATGTATTGGATAAATTCAAAGGATCTTTTCAGACGGTGAACTCTTAGGTGGAGACGTAGTAAGACGAGGTTGCGAACGGCATAATCTTGATTAAGATGATAGACCACGAGTTGATATTCTAGGTTAATAATCAAACGATTTATACCTAGAGAGGAAGCTTTAGTTAAGAGTCTGATGAAAGCATGATATTCTTCCATGTTATTGGTTGCCAATCCGAGGTAAATTCCTCCTGACCTTACCAACTCACCAGAGTGGTAGATGACCCACGTTGCAGAAGAAATTCTATGGGTGTGTCGACTAGCGCCATCCGCAAACCCAACAAAGAAGGGAAAGGGAGATGTTATATACGCATGCAATCACAAGACAATTAAGTATAAGCAACTAATGCAAAACTCGTGTGCGCAAGAGAAAAGACACACCAAATCAAACGTATATATTACAATAATGTATAAAGCACACATGCCAGATGTTTTATGCATGGTACTTCTTAAGGTAAATCCCATTTCAGGGTTCATCAAGATATATTCCATCGTAGTTGACCAACTCATAGGCGCTTCTATGTAATACACATTTTATGATATAAGGTCCATGCCACAGAGGTTCAAACTTTCTTTTCCCTAAATTATCGTGAGCTTGGTCATAAACTAGAACCAAGTTTCCTTCTGCAAAAGAACGAGGTTGAACAAATCTGTCATATTGACTCTTCATTCTTTTTTGATATGTCTCATTAACAAGAGCGGCATCGCGACATGTTTCGTCCAACTTGGTTAAATACAGGAATCGTTCATCTTCAGTAGAGGTGTGAGGCACGAGTTCCATGGTGAGTTTAAACGAAGGGATCTCGCACTCGATTGGTAGCATTGCTTCTATTCCATATACCAACTGGAATGGAGTGAATCTAGTTGCATTTTTCACTGAAGTGTGATAGGCCCAGAATGCGGAGAAAAGTTGCAAGTGCTAAGAGGTTTTGTTCGTATCCACCATGTGTTGGAGAATGGTCTTTGGGACTTTTTTGATAGCTTCAACTTGTCCATTTTCTTGAGGATAGTGGGGGGATGATTTTTCATGGAGAAAACCCAACTTGACATGCAACTCACTCACCATCTAGTTCTGGAAGTGTGAGCCATGACCGGTGGCAATAGCTTGCAGGACACCGAAGCGAGTGATGATGTGGTTAAAAAAAAAGAGTGTTGCAGTACATCCATCATTAAGAAATGTAGGCATAGCCTCATCCCATTTACTTAAATAATCAATGACAACGATGATATAACTGTGCCCCCTAGCTAAGGTAGGATTACATTGCATAAAATCAATGCCCCATTTTGCAAAGGGGTCGAAGACAACAATGGGATGCAGCAGAGCAGGGTGGGTACGGGCCTTTTTCTTAAAAATTTGATAGGGTGGGTGTTGGCCCTTGGTTATGGAAGGAAGAAAAGAACAAGGAAGGAAAGGTAAAAAGTGAGCTTCACAGGAGACACATTAACTTTCACTGAGTCGAAGTGAGAAAAAGAGCAGGAAAGATGGAGCGAAGTGCGAAAAATCAAGTCGTTGGATGAGGAGATCAGGGATGACAGATCAGCAAGGAAGAAGGACCGTGGACAATGAAGCAAGCATAGAAAGCCATCATTGGATTCTTTGGAGCACCACGCGATGAAGAAGGAAAGACAGGCTGGCAAATTCTAGAAAAAGTGGGTCAAGTTGACCTAGGGTTTTAGACACCTAGGGTTTTGGTATCTAGGGTTTTGGAACCTAGGTTTTGACCTAAGGCTGTTAGTGAGGGATTGTAATGTATAAATAAAGGTCAAGAGGAATTGGGTGGGGTTGTTGGTCATTGAGTATTGGTATGATATTGTTGTTATAGCTCTGTTGTGAAGGGAGAAGATTGTATTGTGAGATCTTCAGCTATGTGTGAAGGTCATGTCCTGCAACTAGGTGCGCAGGAAGGGGAGAGAAAGAGAGAGAAGAAAGAAGATATGCTAGTTGAGAGCGCAGATAAGAACTGTATGCTTTACCTTAATAAATCATAAGCACGGTTCTGTGGACATATCCCTAGAGAGAGGGTGAACCACGTATATTTGTGTCGTATGTGTGATCGATGCCTGGATCTCTGTCATTGTTATATTGTTATTTTTAATCTTATGTTAGGTTAGATCTATAGCTGCGTAGGATAGACCTAGATGATAAGTGATATATGAATGTTGTATTGTTGTTGTGATAGATCCACTTGATATTCCTCTGGTTGTAGACATCCTTGTCCTGCAACCCCCCTCTTAAGCTGCTTTGGGTGAAACTGCATCTGCTTCGCATGTGCTGCCGAAAGGGCCAGTAGCTAGGGATTGTTGGTGCGCTCTTGGAGTGAACCTCAGGTCTACCCCTATGCCAACAAATGGTTTCGTTTCCGAGATAGGAATCTGTGTAAGGGAATGTCAAGGTGGTTCCCATTGAAGACAGAGATTCAGAAGTGGATAGAGGATCAAGAGAGGGACTTCGTAGAAGCCCAAAACAAGAACCCTAAGATAAGTATTGAAGTTTGACTGCAGAGACACATCTTCACCGATATTCGTGAGATTGTCTTTGGAGGAATCCATCAAGAGCTATACGAGTGGTTAGCTAGGTTAGTCGATACCCAGTTCGAGATCAGATCTAGACCTCTTGTGGTCTGGACATCGGAGTTGATTAAGAAGGTTAAGAGACTCGACAACGTTGTATCAAGGGTTGTAGATCACTGGTTCGATAGTACCATTGGAGGGTATATCATCGAATTTGTTGTTGATAGAACAGAATCATATAGCCAGGCCAAGAGATTCTTCTTCAAAGGACCTAGAGGAAAATTTTTACAATTTCTAAAGCTAAGAATCAAGATGTTGCATGAAAAGAACGTCTTGAAGATACAGTAGATTGGTTGGATCCGAAAAGGCTAATGTTCAAGAATTCGGACAGTGACAGTGACACAGAAGTTGGACATACGTGCAATGGGAAAGTATTTCTAGGGGTTCACCTTGAGAACTTGTTCAAGAAAAACTATGGAGACGAGGGTTTCTACAGTGGAGAAGAGGCAAATCTGATAGACGAAGAGCATTCAAAACCCACCAGAGAAGAGGAAGAGGAAGTATAATAACTTCGCCACAATGATCTAGAGACATCAGGAACTACGCAAACCACTGAAGTAATTAATATCGATCCTTCTGTTATTTCATAAATACGAAGTAATCGGAATATTCTAAATCACTAGAGTCCGTAGACTACTATTACTAGTAGTTCAGCATCTACTCAGATAGGAAACCTAGGCAACTCTATGGAATACTAGATGAGGCTCCCTATATTTAAAGGAGATGGATCTAAAGATCCTGATCAGCACTGGTTCCTGTGCGAGGCCATATGGAACATTAAAAATATTACCGATGAAGTTGTTAAAAGAAACCAGTTTAGCACTATGTTGAGGGATCGTGCGTTGAGCTGGTATATGAAGCTTGTGTAAGGACTTGTGCAACCTAAGACACTAAATGAGATCAAGAACGTGTTGGTTGCAGAGTTTAAAAAACCTAATTCAGAGTCACAGTGTATTAATGACCTGAAGGAGATCAAACAGAAGGAAGCCGAACCTATTTGGGAGTTCGATCAGAGATTCAAGACCCTAACAGGCCGATTGACTTTTAAGATCCCAGATGAGAAGAACAAAGAATGGTTCGTCGCTACTCTTTTACCACACATAAGAGTTCCCCTGATGCATCAAAAGATTGCATCGTAGGCAGAAGCTTTGGAGATCGCCATGAAGCTTGAATCAACACCTATGGGAGAATCTAGCTCAGGCATGAGCCAGATCTTGAGCCAGTTGACTAGTTTGTCTCTGCAGGTTGAGGATATGAAGAAGGACAAGGGGAAGGACAAAAGAGAAGATATATGGTGTGTAATATGAAGATCTAAAGGTCATGATAAAGAACATCGTCCCATGTTTCATGAATATTTGGCCTCAGGAGCGTTGAGCCCCTTGAAGCAAGTTAACCTACCCTGGTGCGAAGTATGCAAAAACTGACATCGCCCTAGTGACTGCTACTATATGCAGAAGTATATTCAGACACCCACAAACTTGTATTGTACATTCTGTAAGTCCGTAGGGCACGATGATAGAGATTGTAGGTATTTTGACCTAATGCACGAAAATATCAAGAGACAT
This sequence comes from Picea engelmannii, assembly GCA_009831015.1. Lineage (NCBI taxonomy): Eukaryota > Viridiplantae > Streptophyta > Pinopsida > Pinales > Pinaceae > Picea > Picea engelmannii. The sequence continues at coordinate 120,382 of ML827221.1, read as the reverse complement.
ATACAAGATCCAAGGCGAAGTACACCAAGAAGGAAACAATGCACAGTATACTTCTCCAGGAAGAGGAAGTTTCAATCCTCGCGGTGGATACAGAGGACAAGGATGAGGAGGAGGTATGGGTCGAGGCCGAGGACAAATAATCTATTACAACTGCACCCAGCCAGGACATTTAGCGAGGGACTTCCAGAACCCTTGCACAATCTGCAGTTATTGCAATTCCTTCGAGCACATCATTGAGGACTGCCCTTTGCTGCTAGCTAAACTTCAGGAAAGACGAGAACCTCATAAAAACCTGCAAGTACAACTGATATATGTTGAACCTCGTAGAGCAGACCCTAGAGTCATTGTTATCACTCAAGGAGGCGTTGCTACAAGAGAAGACAGAGCAGCCCAAGGAAGACTACAGACGACCACGGAGTCAAGAAAACTACAGCGAAGACCCCAATGTTTGATGCTAAGAAAGAAAGACAGATATTTGAGGAGGCAAGAAAAGAGTTCAAAGGATATCAAGGATCTTCATCAAAGAAGCAACCAGAAATCAAAGAAAATGGCATGCCTCGGGCGTTTGATTAGTTTGCGTCGCCAACAGAAGGAAAAGAGGTAAGAAAACTCATGGAATTTTTGTGCACTTGTGTTAAGTTGATTCAAGATAAAAGCGTTGTACAAGAATTACAAGATTTAATCAAGCAGTATGAGCTAGAAAAGATAGACTCCTTACTGAATAGGTAAGTGCACCAAATTGGGAAAAGGAGAAGGACAAATAAAGAATTACACATGAATGCTCAAATAGGAGAATATGATATAGACTATGTGGTCCTCGACTTAGGTTCGGAGGTCAATGTCATGATGAAGCAAACCTGGGCACTGATGGGAAAACCGAAGTTGATCTATTCCACTATCAGGCTTAGGATGGCTAATCAGCAAGTTGTCAGCCCATTTGGACGATTGGAGCATGTCCCTGTGGACATTGATGGAGTTAAAACCTTTGCAAATTTTGAGATAATTGAAATTGTTGATGACAGCTGCCCTTATCCCAAAAGTATTAGCAATTGATTGGGACTTAGACAATTCTACTGTTGTTGATCTAAAGAAGAGTCGTATGAAATTTTAAAGAGATGGCCTTAGGGTCATTGCACCTTTAGATCCAAATGAGGGTCCTCGATACACAGAGCCTTTCAGAGAAGAAGATCACGCATACGAACTGGAAAACATCTACAAACTAACAGCCAAACAGTAGGATTATATCAATCCTACAGCCGATGGGAATATGAGCTCGCAAAGCGATAGCACATGTTCATCAGACTCAGAAGAAGCATTGGAGAATTGGCAGAACCAGATGTATGAAGTCTCTACCAGAAGATGTGCTAGACTAACCAGAGAGGTTCACTGGATCGGCACAACAGTGGGTAACTTACCCACATTTGATGTGTTGAACCTTATAGAAAACTTCTTATCAGAGTTTGAGACAAGTGTACCAACACAACAGAGGTTGTTGGCAATGGATGAGGCCATGAAAGCCACACCAGCAAGATGGTGGGGGACACTAATGCAAGAAGGATGCCCCTTGGCATTCACTAGTAATCAATTGTATGACTACAATTTGGGAAAATCCACATATGAGAAGAAAATTATGGTTATCCTTCACGTAATGGAGACTTGGAGGCCTTATCTCATAGGAAGGAATTTTCATATCAATATTGACCATCATAGTCTAAATAACTTCCTCAAGCAATGGTTTTCTTCATCAAAGAAACATAAATGGGTCACCAAGATGTTGGGGTATGATTATGAGATCATATATAAGAAGGGTTAAGAGATTGTTGTGGCTAATGCTTTATCCAAAAAAATTGAGGATGGGTCACTCCTTTCCTTATCATTACCAAGTCCAATATGGCTCAAATAATCCCACGGGGAATGGCTAGAAAATAGTACCTTAAAGAAACTCAACAAATTCAAGTAGATCCCAACCCACCTAAAACTTATACATGGAAACAAGATACATTGTGGTATAAAGGGTACATTGTTCTGGAAAAATATTCAACCCTAAAACAACGATTCTTAGAGGAGTTACATTCATCACCAATAGCAGGTCTTTCTAGCCTTCATAAAAACTATGAATGAACTAAGTGTTCATTCTTATAGGAAGGCATGAAAAAATATATATAGTATTTAATAGCATCTTGTGACATTTGTCAATGAAACAAATGAGAGATGGTGAATATACAAGGGCATTGCAACCACTGCCAATCCCAACATAGATCTGGATAGAATTTCAATGGATTTTATTGTGGGACTCCCAAAAGCAAGCAAAAAATCAGTAATCATGGTGGTTGTTGACCATCTTTCAAAAGTTTCTCATTTTGATGCCCTAGCTCATCTTTTCACTCCTTCCTCAATTTCCCAAGCCTTCGTGGATTAGATCTTCAAGCTACATGGTATGCCCACTTCCATTGTCTTAGATCGAGACCCCACATTCACTAGCAAATTTTGGCAAGAGCTATTTAAACTTAAAGGTACACAGTTGAATATGAGCATTTCATATCATCCTCGAACTTATGGTCAAACAAAAGTGATCAACAAGTGCTTAGAAACATATTTGAGATGTTTTGCTTCTGAAAAACCACACCAATGGGCACAATGGTTTCCCCTTGCTAAATTGTGATAAAATACCACTTATCATGGAGATACCAAAATAACACCATATGAAGTTGTTTATGGAAAAAAACCCTTGTTAGTGGCATCCTATGTACCAGGCACCTCCAAGGTTCTTACAGTAGATAGAATGCTTCACACCAAAAAATCCATTATCTGTATCCTCAAGGAAAACTTGGTTATGGCACAAAATTAAATGAAACATTAAGACGATTAGCATAGATTCAAGAGTTATTTTGTTGAAGGGGATCAAGTGTTTCTTCACCTACATCCTCATAAATAGACATCACTCAAAGATAAATTTCCTCGTAAGCTAGCTCCTAATTTGTATTGTCACTATCAAATCATACAATGCATTGGTCAGGTTGCTGCAAGTTGGCTCTACCAGCCCACTCCAAGATTAATCTAGTATTTCATGTGTCATGTTTGAAGAAAGTCATGGAGTCAAATTACAAAGTGTAGACCAACCTACCAAAACGTGATGAAGAAGATTCCATTTAGCTCCAGCTAGAAGCAGAATTGGATACTAGAGAGCGTAATTTATGCCAACACATGATCAAGGAAGTATTGATCCAGTGGAAAGGTATGCAACCAAAATATTCCACATGTAAACCAACATTGATTCTACAACAATTTCCTCACCTTTATCCCTAAGGACAATGTTTCTTTCAAAGGGGGAGGGCATGTTAGGGTCCTACCCTAACTCCCTTACCTAGATACTTTATTAATGTATGAAGCCTCCATCCTTGAATAAGGCCCATTAAATGGTTAGTTAATAGTGATTCATTGTAGAAAGGGTAATCTTTATTAATAAGGCCCAAATAAGTTAGTAGGCCCTCATTATAAGTGGGCCCATGAGTAGTTAAGATTTTCTTTGGATATTTGTATATTGAGTAAAAGGATATGTAATGTTTTGTCAAGAATTTTTATTGTATTTGTAGCATTTCTCTTGGAGGTTTCCTCCTTCAAGAGGAAAGTAAACATAACTCTCTATTTTTTATTATGAAAGAGATCTTTCTTAGGGTTTATCTCTCTTTTCTCTTGTGTTCTTGGGTTTTTCATTACATTTTATGTGATTTCTTTAAAGTTTTGAGGTTAAGTACACTACAAAGTCCCATTCAATGCCTCTTAGGTGCTCCATATCTATTGGGAACATGTGGCTTCTTACGCTCACCTAGGGGTGGCTCATCCTTCACTAGACAAAATTTATAAAATAATAAACAAAACTATCTAGTAAAACCTACAATTGATCTCTATATGTGCATACAAGTATATTAGATATGGTAGAAATTAAATTATATTAATTGTAATGACTATGATTTCATTTGTATTTGTTATCTAGTTGTTCGGTAGAAATAAAGGGAAGGTTCTAGACCTATCCCCAATTCATCCCTACATATGGATATGGTTACATGTCCAACTCAAGGTCATTGATATGTGTAAGAATATCTGATCCAGATTATATTGAGAACAACATGAAGGAAGAAATATAATAGATATATAACAAGGAGATACATAGAGATATTGCAAGGAACATAGTAATACAATAAAACAATAAAACTCATATTCTATTAGTGAATGTCTGGAATACAAAAGACTGTAAAATGCAAAGCACACAAGCTAGCTAGAATGGTGGTAGATTATCTATGAAGAGAGATGTGTCGACTATGCTCATTCACAAGAACTTGATTACAATGAGGCTCCAGAGGCCTTTTTAACATAAAGCATAAATGAGAAAACCCTAAACATCCAAAACCCTAACCCTGGAAGATGAGACACCAAAATGTTTGTGGGCCCCGATGGGTGTAGTTGATACGTCACATCGCAACTTTTGCATACAATCTTTGTTTGGGGTGCTCTACACCTCATCTAAAAGGTCTATTCGAGGAGTACACATTCTGAATGTCCCAATGGATCCCCACAAGTATAATTGGACGTTCCTAGGTTAAAAAAACATCGTTTAGGGCCTAAAAACGGCCTCGAAAGTTTGGGACCCGAAAAACTATTGAAAAACTACCAAGATGGAAACTATAATTTGAGGCATTAGAAGAGGTAGGTGGTCACCAATTTCCACCTGGATCAGTCCTCCCCCCTTAGGAAGAAATGGTCTCCATTGTTTCAATTTCCTCCATCATATGGGGAAACTTATGTTGAATCTGACTCTCGGTGAACCACTTACCCTGATGAAGAAATTCCCCTCCTTTGATGACTTGATAGAGTTGTATGTTCTACTGGCGGGTTCCCTTCGTCTTAGTGTCCATGATTTGATAAACTTTCATCTTTTCAATGCAGTTAGGATTGAGTTCTATAAGGTCCAAGTTCTTGGTTGCATTTGAAGTGTCCAAGAGAGGTGGAAAATATGGTCGAAACAGTTCCACATTAAACACTAGGTGCAAGCCAAGGAAAGGAGGAAGACTTAATTCAAAATCATCCTCACCCACAACCTTGGTGATGGTGTAAGTCTCATATCAGAGTGGGCGTAGATTTTGATGGGGTCCTATGAGGTGATTTTTCTACAAATGCAACCATACATTATCTCCCACCTAAAACTTGTGTGGTACCTGATGTTGATCGTGGCGTTGCTTATACTTGGCATTGGCTTTCTGCAAAACATCATGAACTTGTTGTTGGATGTGATGGATTCACTCAACAAGTTTGGCTACTAGATTAGCCTTGGTCTGAGAATGGGAGGAGTCTTCTTATGCAGCTACAATGGGCATAGATACGTCAATGGGGGCCAATGGTTGGAACCCCAATCACACCTGAAAAGGGTTGTGGCCAATAGAGTTGTGGAGGGCTCTATTGTAGCCATGTTGAACATAAGGAAGGCTTTCATCCCAAGTGTGTGGATGTTTGGAATTGTACATCCTCAAGATATGGACAATCATCATGTTGACTACCTTTGTTTGTCCATTAGTCTGCAGGTGGAAGGCAGTCGATTTGGTCAACTTAGTTTCCATCATCGACCATAGGCTAGACCAAAAAGTGCTCAAGAACCTATTATATCGATCTGAGATAATGGTTCATGGGAGCCCAAAATGAATCCAAACATGTTCAAATAAAAGTTTAGCAGTGGCCTCGACTATGATGCTCTTCTTGAAGGGTGCCAAAATGGTCATCTTAGAGAATCGATCAACAACCATGAAGACATAGTCATTCCCATGCTTGCTTGAAGGCATACCAGACATGTAATCCATGGAGATGGATTCCCAAGGCCTATCTATAGTAGGCAAATGGGTGTATAGCCCCTATTTTTTTATGGCATGTTTGGCAATGGTGCATGCAGTGCGAGATCCGATGTACTTGCAAACATTTTTTAAGCTTCGACCAACAAAATGCTTTTGTAGTAATGCCATTGTTTTGTCTACACCAAAATGTCATGTTGCCTGGCTATAATGAGCTTCCCAAATCGGATTTGCACACTCACTTGAAGGAACATAGAGACGGCTCATATTTCATAGCAATCCATCCTAGAGATGAAATTATGGAATTGTTTTGCCTATGCTCAACCTCTTAAAGGAGACAACAAATTCAGAGTCATTATTGTATAATTGTGGCCACTCGAACGTCTCATGCCCACAGGAGTTAATAATTGTGGTTAGCGCCACAAACGGGGGTTAACTGAGGAAATATGCGACATGGTTGATGTTTCATTTCTTGTACTTGATGTTCAAGTGGAATTTTTTCATGTACGTGGACCACTTTTGGTGGTGATCATTCTGTAACTTCATTATGTCTTCATGAATTCTAAATGTCTATGATCAGTGTGGATGATCGTTTCCTTCTTTGAAATGTAATGCTTCCACTGTCGACATGCCTGCACATTGGAGTACATCTCTTTGTCATAGGTGGGGTATCTATGAATAGCATTAGATAGAATTTAATTTTGATTGGTTATCAGATGTCGATGTTGAGTGAGGACTGCACTGATAGCATAATCTGAAGCATCTATCCCAATCTCAAATGGTTGTTGCAGGTCTGGCAGAATAAGGATTGGTGTTGAGTAGAGGTGGAATTTCAAATCCTCAAATGATTTTTGTTGGGACGCAGCCCACACAAACTTGGCCTTCACTCCACCCCTGGTCACTTGGCTTAGGGCCCAAGCGATATGAGAGAACCCCAACACAAACCGACAGTAGAATTTGGTGAGGCCCAAGAAGTTGTGGAGCTCTGTCATTGTCTTCGTGATCGGCCAATCACGAATGACTTGGATCTTGGTTGGATCTACATGCACACCCTTCTCATCCATGATGTATCCCAAATATTGGATTCTCTACATGTCAAAGGAACACTTCTCCAAATTGGCGTATAACTTGTGTTGTCACAGGGTGCCCAAGACCTACTAAATATGCTTCAAATGTTCCTCCAAAATTTTGTTGAAGATGAGGATGTCATCCAGATATACGACCACAAAGGTGTTTGTGGATGGCCACAATATGTCATCCATCATCTACATGAATGTGGTTGGGGAATTAGTCAAGATGAAAGGCATGACTAGCAACTCAAAGAGACCTTCTTTAGACTTGAAAGTTGTCTTCCATATATTAGTTTGCTCAATAGGCACCTAGTGGTATCCTGACTTCAAATCAATCTTACTGAAAAACTTGGCTCCCTTGATTTGATCGAGAAGATCATAAATATAGGGGATTGGGTATCATTTCTTGACTATGATCTTGTTAAGGGATCTGTAATCAATACAAAGTCCCCATGTCCCATCCTTATTTTGTACTAGAACAATTGGTCTCTCGTAAGGTGAGGAGCTTGGTATGATGTGGCCTTTCATAATTATCTCTTGGATATCGCGTTTGAGTTCTTCATTCTCCATAATAGAATGTTTGTACATAGGGACATTAGGCAGAGGAGCATTGGGTTTCAAATCATTTAAGTGCTTTACCTGACAGTGCATAGGAACCCCAGTAGGAAAGGAAAATGTGTCTTTGTGCTCTTCTACTATCTTGCCCACATGTTGTTGTTGTGTAGAGAGACCACATGCATATGTTTTGGTGGTTGAAATGACCTTCCATTCACCTTCTGAATGAACCATAAAGAGGACAATCTCTCGATCTAAGAGACCACCTTTATGCACTACTTCACGTAGATCAAAGAGATTGTAGTAGTTGGGACTGCCTCCAGTGCATGTAGAGTTGATCTCCCAATGTAATAATGAAACTATGGGACCTAGATTCATAAACAGCATGATGCTTCCACATATATGTTTGTCATAACAAAACATCACAAACTTCAAGGGGGTAAACATCACACAATACCTCATATTTGAATGGTTTGATGTCGTAGTGCAGGCGACATTCTTGGTTGACATGGATGTCACATCCCTGGTTAAACCAATCGATTGTGTATGGCTGAGGATGTGGTGTCATTGTTAGGTTAAACCTCTTGATGACCTTTGTTGAGATTAGGTTCTTTTGGATATCACTGTCAACAATGAAATGGAGTGGGGTCCCCTTCACCTATGTTATCATTGAAATTTCGTCCACACAGGGCGACAAGAACTCCGCATCATCAACACAACAATGAAGTCATTCATGGCACAGAATGAAGTTTACAGCATTCCAGAAGGGTCAAAAACTATACAAAAATTGAAATACACTTCATATCAGTAAGGTGCGCGCGTATGCGCGGGATAAGAACGTGTTGTGCGCGCTTAAGCGCCCGACGCACGACTGTCCACATAAAAAGCCGTGCATCTGCTAATACGGCACATTAAATGCTTAAGTCGGCCTCCCGACCGCCAATGGACCTTCCCCAAAGATGATTTGACATCCAGATCAGGGTCGGTTCTGCGAAATCGGCGAATTAATGGCTTAAACAAACCCTAAACAGCACCGTGTTTACACCGGAAGCTAGTTACGTGACCGCCTGGAAAATGTTATAAATAGAAGTGAAGGCTCGTTGTTTCAGCAGAGAATTCCATG